>JBAMJV010003551.1:62500-190000 GCA_037951105.1 Echinarachnius parma
GCCCTCGCGGTGTATTTTTTACTCATCTTTCGTCCACACGGCGTCATCTGGCGGTGTTGGGTTCCCCGGATGTCTTCCGATATTGTTTATGACACAGCACCCGCAAGGTGCCACGAGCAACAGCCTATTTTCGGTGAGTTTTCGAACAAAATAATATCGGGTATCCCCTTACTCCGCGCTTTAGCAAATGTGACATAAATAGTTTTGATTTCCAGCGGTGTTCGGCGTTATTTAGGTTTCGCACGTTTGTCGCTATAATATTATGGTAAACTTGATCAAATTCTGCGCTTATTTTACTTTGGAAGATATTGAAATGATATCACATACATATACTATGACAATGTGTGAACAAGTACTGTGGGAAAGCATATTAATGATCTAATCGCAGGTTATGTTTTTTGTTAGCATGGTTAGTACATCGTATATAAAGTACCGAAAAGGGGGATTCATTTATAGGTCCAACAGATACCCGCAACTGTACCACTTCAGTTTTCACTCGATTTGATGTAATCGCGGCCGTGCGATTAAAGAGTCGATCCTCATTCAATTACACGAAGAAGAATATAGCGGGAGGGGGTGATACAAGATCGGTTCTACTAAAGCTAATCACACTTTGCATCTAAAACCACCCAACACGCCAGCGATCCCCCTTATTTTACATTTCAAAGATTATTGCTTCATCGATCGCACAATGCGTGGCCACGGTGTAGGTTGTCGGTGTGCGTTTTCCTTGGACCTCTAATCACGGTTTATTGTCTTACGGAGTGGTGATAGGAGACGAGCCCGGGCACTCGGGCGTGTGCCTCCTGCACTTTCCGGCGGGTGAAAAGGCGTCGAGTTTCTCCCTTAGACCCACCTGTAGCCCGCCAGCGTAATTGTAAGCAGTTACGCCAACTCAACTTCCAATGCCGCTCTTACGACTCCTTTCTTTCACCATCATCGATCCGAACCTCGCTCTGATAGTTACAGGAGGTTTCAAGTTCTTTTTTTCTTCTTCTTTTTGCTGATACACTCAGAGCACAGACACAACTTGATTTGGCGTATAATAACTAAATCCGTTGAACACCTCGAAAATTATTAAGAGCTTTGCGTGTGTTCATTACTTAAATACAATTTATGAATATATAATTATTAATGATAGCCGTGACATAAATCAGTTTCATAAAATGTTATAAATAATTATTATATTCTTGAAAATATCAAGTTTCCCATGATAAGTTTTTTTTATTATAAAAAATGATGTGTGGTGAATAGGTGTGGAATGCATGACGCCAAGTCCTTTTGCACCTAAATATTGCCATGCGTGGACATGTAGAAATGGCAGAGGGCGGCTCGAACATTCATAACTAATTGATCGTATCTAATCATCATTATTTATTTCCTTGTATATATTTAGCAGTAAATATATTACACACTATCACAGTTCCCAGTTTGAGTAATAGTTTTGTTTTCTTTCCTTTTTCTTAGTTTGTTTTTTAATGAAAGTATAGTTGTTAGTTATCTCTGGTTTCTTTATTGTTTTATGTATGTATTTGTAATTCATTTGTATTGATTTTCATTGTTTTGTTTGTATTCAAAATTGTACATTGTATTGTTTTAATTGTACGCAGGGCCCCTTGGTAGATCAGTTGTTGAACTGAAAGGGCAACCCTGTTAAAATAAAACGTTAATAAATAAATAAATAAATAAATAAATAAATAACTAGGCTAGTTTGTGCTCACTACGTAATGCCGTTGTAGTGTGTATGTCGCACCTTGCGCAAGGCGATCGCAAGATGGCACCTTTTCGGGGGCTACTTTTCCAACTTTCGGGGGCTACTTTTATCATCTCGGGGGCTACAAATTTCCGGGCTCTTTTTCGAATTTCAGGGGCTTCTATTAAGCTCTAATGCTGTAAGTGATCATCTTATAAGCATTTGATCACGATCCAAACAGAAAATCCAAAAAATCCAAAACAATTTTTTCGGGGGCTACTTTTTTTCTTCGGGGGCTCTTTTGGGCATTTCGGGGGCGAATTCGCCCGCCGCCCCCGTGTAATTTAAAGTGGTGCTCTCACAAGATAAACATGGACAGCTAACCTTTTCTTCTCTTCTTTTTCTTCAAACCGATCAAATCAGACATGCCAGGAGTTGATCATCACTCGATTCCGATTAAAACTTTCACCTCTCCCTAAAAATTCAACAACAAAATATCAAAGTCCATAAATCGCGTTAGTACTATAGGCAACTGTGACAATTTAATTATCGGGACACAATAGATTTTGTTCAGATTTATTGATCGACTTGGTGGTTTGTTGAACGATTGAGCAAGTATAAAGATGATCATCGGTTCTGGTCAGTAGAGTTTCCTAAATAATTTTCGAAAGGGAGATTAAACATTAAACCATGTATCGGCGACTGGTTTAGTTGTATATTCCCCCCAAATAAATGAAAAAATGAATACAAAATTAAATAAGTTAATTGATAGATAAATAAGATGAATAAATAAATAAACAAATTAATGAACCAAATTTGTTACAAGAAACCGTTGAACGAGTAACGACTAGCTCTTTAAGAATTGATTACCGGTATTTATAGAAAATGAAGTTAACCATGATATGGTTACGTTGGGATGTTTCCAACAATACTCTCAACTTGTTTTCATAAAATGCAGATTAAATGCACTTATATAATAAATGGGGGCAAAAGAGATAGATATAACAAGCTAATAGTATAAATGGAACAATTATAGTGCGAGGGGGATTTGAGGAACATGGGGAAAGTGATTTAGGAGGGAGTGGAGTGGAGAAAGAGAAGACAAAAACTCGGTATACCTGAAAATTTGTATGAAGACTCGGATCGCGCTAAAAGCTTTCAAAAGCACTTTCGCTGTCTTTGTCGTGAAGAGGGTGTATTTCCTGCCCTAAAAAACCTCCTTGACATGACTTGTGCTGCATGCATAACTGGCTCGTCACGAAAACATAACATATACATCATAACATAACCAAAACGTTTAGCCATAAACAAGGGTACTAAGAGCCCTTCAAAATGTATTAGTATTTGGTATTTGTCATAAAATCACAAACGATTTTGTAATCGTTGGATCACACGCTATTTCGTACATACAAATTAACATGACTGTGTCACTGTTATAAGTTTTGTTTGTGGATCTGGAGGGGACAAATGTTTTCATTTGACACAATTTGACCTTGAATTGATGCAGTCAGTTAGTGGGTCCTGATTAAAAGAACTGTCTTAGTCCGACATAAGAGAGTGTCAGGTTATTTAATAAACGAACATATTCAAGGATTCCCGATTTGTTCCAATAATTACAAAGTGTCTATACCACCTTTGTTTTTGTTTTTTAATATTATTTTAAGGGATCATAATTGTCGATGTGGGAGGGGGGGGGGGGGGGGGGATAGTGAGTAGATAATTTGATAATGAAGATCGGATTTATACACCTAATTTTGTTTGTGGACAATACTTTCCAATTGGCATTTTAAAAGATTAGGTCCAAGTGCACTTGTGCGTCATTAATATTTGTTGTAAGAATGGAACTTTAAAAATAGCTATACATTACATGATAGTTTATCTCTTTTAAGGAGGCATATTTGTAAATAACGGGAAAGTGGTTTAAAATGGTGGACCTCTACTACGGCTCTGTTTCTACACATTCTATAGCGCCCTCAACGTATCAATACCTTGTGCTCGGATTTACTAAAGTACATGCAGTTCAACTGGTTCGCACAGATGCTTGTTGATTGCTTCCATTCGCTCCACTAATTGTGTATCTTTGGCAGCGCAATGTGACAAACAGGGTGCTAATTAGGTGACAGCCCCCGTCCCCTCTTCCATTCAAACCCTCCCGCGGATGCACCCGTCTTTATAGTAACGTTTAAAGAGGAGGGTCTCTTAATAACCCATCACCCTAAAGTTACAAAGACAGTGAGTCCAATTTATTAATCTAATAGAGCCCTATTGCGCGCGGGGACCCCGACGGTGATCGGTTTGTGCTCGCTCAATTTATACCTGTGCTGAGAAGAAAAAAATAAACACTGACTGAAAAGGAGGGAAAAGGAGAGGCGGAAAAGAGGAAAGAAAAGGCACCGTCGCGAAATGAACAACTGGATATTATTATCAATACAAATAATTGCGCTGTTAATAATTATAAGACCTGCGCAGATTTTTTGTTTGGGGGGGGGGGGGGTAGAAGAACGACGATATCTGGGTTAATTCACGGGTTACAGGGCCATGACCCGGGAGAACCGTCGGTGAAGCAGCGGCAATTTGTCTAATTAGGGGGTTGGTTTATGACATACTATATTGGCCAATGAGGGTAATTGCTCCCCCCTCTTTGCATATCATATTATTCCATTCCGCAAACTTCTACTTGCGAGCATTGTTAAAGACGTTGGGTCGATACAGACAAAAAAGAAACGAAACAGGTTGGTTTATTTTGGACTTGGTTCGACCCGGCGGCAATCTGATCTATTCATGGTAAGAAATAACATCATGACATAGTCGGATGCTTGAATGACAGATGAAATTCGTGGATTTCTGAATGGTATCGTTATCCGATCTAAGATCGAGGTTTGATATTGGCAAGGGTGGTTCATAAAATTTAGCAAAGATTTTACACATTTAATATGAAAAAGAAGCAATTTGTTAAAATAATCTTTAACTTACCATTAATTACCATGTAACAGTATAACAATCATAGCAATTTGAAACTGCATTGTCCATCCGCATCACACATTTCGCATAATTATGTTGACTAAAAGAAAATACACCTGCATCAACATTAGTTCAAAGACACTTGACCAGTAAGCAACCAAATATCCCTATACAATCATTGTTGGTTTAACAATTTAAAATGGTAATTTTTTCAATTGTTCATTTGATTAAAGTGATCTAGTAACTTTGTAAAATTTAACTTGGACCTTTCACATTACCTGAGTTTCTTGTATTCTCCTTTATTTCTTTTTGTTTATGCATGTTAACAGAAGAATGAAATGGGTTTTCATTTTGTAAAAGTCTCCCTAATTATGGAGATATTGACGATGTAATTGAAAAGCGTTCTGTGGCGCTTTTCGATTGTAGTAAAACAAAAACAATGGAATATATAGGCGATACAATCTGACATAAATTTAAATGGAATCTATATAGGTGATCAAATCTGACATCATTTTCACTCGATTTGTTCCTTTTAAATGAAACTTTCACACATCATACAGAAGAATATTCCGATGAAATTGGTATATGATTGAAGTCTCAAATATCCCTTTTGGAAAATCTTACAGTTAATGGCACGTACCTTTCTGAAATTGACGCATACAATTATGTCGATCGCGTGATATAATATCGTGCGCAATATATCGCACAACTATCAGACTATTAAAATGCCCACCGCACACAGAGCCGACTCGATCCGATCCGACTGGTCTTCAGTCAGGCTAGAGTCGGTTTCGTTCAGTCGTAGCCGATTCAATATGTTGAATCGGCCTCCAACTGGCTCCTGACCGGCAAAACAGGATTTTGGAGGCAACGTATACTGAGCTGAACCGACTGAAAACCAGTCGGATCTGGTCGAGTCGGCTCTGTGTGCGGAGGCGGGCTTTAAGGTATACGCGTAACAAGTGTAAACTGACCTATGTCTTATACCAAGGAGGTATAATATACCTCCTTGGTCTTATCTCGGAAACGTAGCATGTACAAAGACCCATCCGTACTCCAATGTGAACATGCTTTTAGTTGTACGACTGCTTGATCATGTTAATTGTGTATAAATGGGCAATAAACATGATAAACGGATTATATTCAAAATGTCGCTCAGCGATCCGTTGCCATGGTTGCTCTAAAAAAAAAATAAAGCTACTGCAGAAATGTCAACCAATATACTGATCTGCTTATTTCAAGGTACAAATAATCATACGTAATCATGTGAAGAAAACAAAAAGTCAAAAATCGAGAAACGATGAAATTTCAAAACAAATATATGTATATTGTGACAAAACACAGATGAATAATCACACTCTGTTGGCTAATAGCATGTTTCTTTCGCTTGCTATCATTCACCTATTGATGTATCTAATCAATTTACCAGGCGTTCTTTCACGCCTTTATAGGTCTATCATGTCAACGCCTTCCCCGTAAAATAGCACACAATCAAATTACAGAGGAGAGCAAAGAGAATGAGGAGAACGGTGCAAGGGAAGAGGGAAGGAAAGAGAGAGAGAGAGATGGGGTGATGAGGAGGGGATGGAGAAGGGGAGGGATGTATAGAACGGAGAGGGTACAGTATTGCGAGTGATGGTGTGGAGAGAGGGAGGGGGGGGGGGGCTGAGAGAGGAAAGGGAAGCATAAGCGAGATAAAAGCATCGGCTTGAAGCTTCGAGCAGCGAAACGTCTACTCGAGCACTCAATCTATATACATGTACGTATATCACTGTGCCGCAATATTAGAATGTCCCCACCTAAAAAAAAAGGGAAAATCAGAAATACAAAAATGCGGTTGAATTTATTATTTCATGAAGTGTGTAATTACAATGATTATCGCTGGGGTTGCCAGAACATCGTGATCAGGTCAATTTCACCTCGCAATATGATGACAGACACAAACATGACAAAGTGACTCAGACATATGCACTGAATTATTAATATTATTAAGACATTTTTAACTCGGGCATTGATTAATAAACGTTCGGTCATAATGTGCGTTGATTGAATTACCCAAGACCGGCCACAAGACGAACGTAGCGGGAGGGTGGTTGGTGGTTGGTGGCTAGGTGGTGGGGAGGCGAGGATAGGGGTTATGGGTTGGGGACGGGAATGTTTACCGAGATTGGGGTGAGGTGTACTTGTCAGGCATTAGCATTTTATCGAGTTGCTTTGATTTGATTTTGACTCTGGTTGGCATGATTGCTTGATGGTATTAGAATGATGAGGTCAGATGGCGGGGGACTGCTCGGCTGATCGGCAGTGCAAACTATCGGTTACACTCGGTCACACCAATACGTATCGATCGGCTTTCTATTTAAACAAGATCCATCACTCGATAGCACGCAACCAGGCCACTTCTCCCTTCCCCAAGATTCCCCCTTTCTCTCTCGAGCAGTCGAGCTACGAAACAAAATCATTCACGCAAGATACGCCATTTTGAAATTCAACTTGGACATTTCCACTGGGATGACCTGTCTTTAGAAACCCCTATTCCTGTCATATCACGTTCAGTTCATAGCGATGTCTCTGTAGTCTGTACGAAAAAAAAAGAATGGGTTGTTGCTTTAATGGGTACAAGTGTATGACGCAAAATGAATATCATTAGAAACCAGGGGCAGGCAAGCCAGGTGTTTCTCCCAGGTAACGTCAACAGAATCTATGTCGGTTCTGTGTCTCAGATAAATTAGTTTTCCCGATGTTTGGGCAACAATAACAAGATACGCTTAGACAAAAATCGATACTATTTCCATAGGTAAAGTCTTTTTGGCGCGTCGGGTGTGAGATGTAACGCGGTCGGCGTGTACGTGGTGTGTGATCCGCCACCACGGCACAGCGGGCGCCGCCGTACCTCGATCCCGGGCTGGGACTGGCGTGCGGTGTTACTCACGCCTCGAGACACAACATCCATGGCAATGCATGGGACCGTGATGAAACATATCCGGAGTGCCGCTGCTTGCTATCGACTCGGAAGCTTACTATTTCACCTTAAGCTGCAAATAATCATCGACTACTCTCCTATCTCCGTACCCTTTTTTCCCCTTTAAATAATGCCATCCCCTCAAGTCCCTCTGTATACCTTTCCCGATTATTTGACTATAATTTAGGCTTGAATGATCGTTTCTTTTAGTTTACACAACTTGTTCTACCCCACCCCCATTCCAGGTCCCCCTGCCTGAGACCCCCTATCTATAAGTCTTCATTCCCGAACCCCCTCTCCCTAATTATGACACATCTCTGTCCAAGCAGAATGGCAGGTGTAAGCGCTACTGAAAATGTGTATCTGTAAAAAATCGGTTTCCCCTTATTTTTTCGTCCTTTTTCATTTATTTATTTTTTATTTCGGCATGATTTGTTTATACTAGGCAAATAGTGTCTTTTTTTAATATAAATAGTCATTAAATTTTGTGGTTGCTGGATTAAACATTTGTTTAAATACAAACAAAAACGAAATGAGGTGCGTATCATAATGATGATAGCGCAGTCTGCATACATGTTTATTTGTATGTTTGTGTCTGCGGGTGTGTGTTATAATGTGTATTGGTATGTGTGTCACAGAGTAACCTCCAATTTGATTTATTATTATTTTAGGTTAAGAATACAATATTTAAGTTACAGTAAAAGAAAATGCAAATGTTATTATAATGTTTTGTTTAATATTTGTATACTGTTCATTTGATATTTGAACATGTCAGATTTATTTAAAATGTGTTTATGTTAATGTTATTTTGCTGGTCATTCGCATGTAATCTCGAATTGTATTTTCATTTGGAGGAATACAAAAAGTGTGTGCGTTTGTGTGTGTAGGTGGGGGGGGGGGGTGGTACACACACGTGTGTGTGGGTGTGTGTGTGTGTGTGTGTGTGTGTGTGTGTGTGTGTGTGTGTGTGTGTGTGTGCTGTGTGTGTGTGTGTGTGTGTGTGTGTGTGTGTGTGTGTGTGTGTGTGTGTGTGTGTGTGTGTGTGTGTGTGTGTGTGTGTGTGTGTGTGTGTGTGTGTGTGTGTGTGTGTGTGTGTGTGTGTGTGTGTGTGTGTGTGTGTGTGTGTGTGTGTGTGTGTGTGTGTGTGTGTGTGTGTGTGTGTGTGTGTGTGTGTGTGTGTGTGTGTGTGTGTGTGCGTGTGTGCGTGTGTGTGCGTGCGTGTGTGTGCGTGTGTGTGTGTGTGTGTGTGTGTGTGTTCTCACGCCGGCATTCTTGTGGGGTCTCGTGTGGGTACAATTATATACTTGTGGGGTATGTTTTCCTTGTGGGGGAATAAATCATAGACCCCACTAAGGAATAGCCTTAAATCGGCGTATTTAGCTTCAAAGAGTTATGTGACAAAATCTTGTGACTGTGCCCCATAAGTGATAATAGCCTTAAATCGGCGTATTTAGCTTCAAAGAGTTATGTGACAAAATCTTGTGACTGTGCCCCATAAGTGATACTTGAGGATTTTATTTTTTTCTAGACACACTCTACCTCCCATGCACTCAGAAGGTTGCCTTTTTTCATTGCAAAGATTTTGTGAAAAAAAAAACAGTTTGTAGTAGCACTCCTTCAGCTGTAATAGCACAAGTACCCACAAGTCGGGTGCCCACAAGTATGCCCGGGTAAGTATGTGTGTGTGTGTGTGTGTGTATGTGTTCGTAAGATACTATCTTCTATACGTATTATATTAGTATAAACGCAATATATTGAGTGTTCATCAGAAAAATCGTCCCAAATGAGGTGAATACAATTCATAATCCAGCACAGTAAACAAATACTCATCAAGAATGGAAATTAATTAAATAATAAATACAGATTAAAATGATACTGTACACATATGATACGTGCGGTTTACGGGTACACCATGTGAGATGGGTGGATTGGTAAGTCTGAAAAAGGACTATGGTAGTCCTAGAAAGGACTGTTGGTGTAGTTCTGAAAAGAATGGGTATTCTTTCTAGGAGAGTTCTAAAAAGAACTGTTTGTAGTCCTAGAAAGGACTGTTGGTAGTCCTATAAAGGACTGTTGGGATAGTCCTGAAAAAGACTGTTGGTATTCTTTCTGGAGAGTCCTAAAAAGGACAATTGGTAGTCCTAGAAAGGACTGTTGTTAGTCTAGAAAGGACTGTTGGGATAGTCTGAAAAGGACTGTTGGTATTCTTTCTAGGAGAGTCCTAAAAAGGACAATTGGTAGTCTAGAAAGGACTGTTGATAGTCCTAGAAAGGACTGTGGTATTGCGAGGAGAGGGTGGATGGTAGGAGGGACTCGACGTTTGAATAGGTTGACTATCCGTCGTACTCCTGACGACGGATAGTCAACCTATTCGAAACGTCGAGTCCCTCTACATCCACCCTCTCCTCGCAATACCACAGTCCTTTCTAGGACTATCAACAGTCCTTTCTAGGACTACCAATTGTCCTTTTTAGGACTCTCCTAGAAAGAATACCAACAGTCCTTTTCAGGACTATCCCAACAGTCCTTTCTAGGACTAACAACAGTCCTTTCTAGGACTACCAATTGTCCTTTTTAGGACTCTCCAAGAAAGAATACCAACAGTCTTTTTCAGGACTATCCAACAGTCCTTTATAGGACTACCAACAGTCCTTTCTAGGACTACAAACAGTTCTTTTTAGAACTCTCCTAGAAAGAATACCAGTTCTTTCAGAACTACACCAACAGCCTTTCTAGGACTACCATAGTCTTTTTCAGGACTTACCAATCCACCCATCTCACATGGTGTACCCGTAAACCGCACGTATTATATACACCACCATGGAAACCGATACTTACAAGCAACATTTGTACACATATGATTTCACTCGTTATCTTTGATAATTACTACCAGTAACGAATCTAATACGCATAACTGTGCCTCTTTAAAGGTAGAGTGAAATCCGGCTTTGATACAGGTTAATGCTCTGAATATGTGCCTATATTAATATACCACACTCTTTTTTCAAAGAAATCCTTAAGTGGGACAAAAAGGTAAATTTCATCAAATTTTGGCCTTTTTTTCGCATCAGCGTTCCATACTCATAAAAAAAGGTATTTATAGCGGAGCGCGCGTGCAAGCACGTGCCCATCGGAACATGACGTATCAAAGGACCACAACACGGGGTCCAAAGTACGAACTCGCATGGTTAACATACAGAGCCTTTGACTGGCTAGTAAAACAATCTCGTATTTGCTTGGAAATTGAGGCTTAACTAAAAATGCCTAAAAATGAATTGTAGCAGGATGCAGCAACACATCTGAGTGTGGATCCTCATGATATAACTTAAACAAATGTTTGCAAATATTGAACAAAATCGAAATAATATCTCTTGTCAAGCTGAGTAGATGCACTCAGGCTGTACGTCTGTACCAAGCTATACTGCGATTGTCTACATGTGACGTCACAAATATGACGTCATTTTTCTTCGCCCGGACTCATTTTTTTTACTGGGGTTCCTAAAGTGAATTTGCAAGTTGATTTTTTTTTTTTTACCGGGTTTTCCCACGAGGAAAATATGTTTTTTTTGGGGGGTACAATAAAACACAATTTTGAGGTAGTTTTCTTGTCTGTGGAACTTTAAGGTAGTTCGGATTGGTATTAAAATCAGAGCGTGGTGCATCTTGCGAACGCCTTGGCACGGTGCGTAATTAAATTGGCTCAGTGTTATGCAGCGCTTGCAGAATCTCTAGTTTAAAATGGCGACACGCGGTGTAGATCATATGATTGATGAGCTTTAAAGGGGGATATGCACATCATATTACAATCTAGCACATAGCAAAAGCACACAGCAACACACAACACACACAAGCAACACACACGACACACTTTTTTTAATGATTTTAATTTCTCCAAATTATATATATGTATATAACATTTACAATTCATGAAATTAGGAATAGACAATAAATCTTACATATAGTACAAATTAAATAACACGATGGAGATTTTAACAAAGATAAAAGGAAGTTCGACATGCTATTTCCCCCCCCTCCCATCCCTGCACACTACCCCTCTCCCCTGCCCCCCCCCCCCCCCCACACACACACACGTAAAACGGAGGTGTGGGACTGACATCACCAGTTGCAATCGAGCTCGCGGTGATCCATCGAACCGAAATCGAGTCGTACATGCAGTGGTATGAAGCAGGCGGGGATGTGTTTTGATTGAATTTCAAATTTCAGCGATATTATTGATTGCGGCTCACTGCAGTTGAAATTCGATGTTGAATCGGTTCATTAGCACCCAGAAATTGTTTGCTCGGAGCGCGGGAATCCAGTACAGGTGGAGAAATGTGGCTAAGACGTAGCCTCGATGCAAACCGCTCCGAAATTCTGCCTTTCTTTCGAAAATATAATTTACTCTGACATTTCACTCAAAGCTCCATCCCTACCCATAATGATACCAGTTTTAGTCAAGGCACTATTCAATAATATCTCTAAAAATTGATTTCAAGTGTGAATCTTGGAAGTATGGCGTTTTAGAGCGGATATTCATAAAGATAATTCGAAACGACTTGACGGTGGGTCAAACCAGCGGTGTTGACGAGAGGTTGTGAGGTGGCCGGGATGGGATGGAAAGTACGGGGGGGCTGGCCCGGTGGGGATTCTCCAATACCCGACCGCTGGGGACGAGGAAATGGATCTCCGAAATATTATTCTGACTGCTAAACGTTTAAAAATCGAAGTAAAAGAGAGAATAATACATCCCATTGCTGATGGCATCTCTTTATGAAATAAAAGGGAATATTTCATCCCATATATTATACTGCTGGGTAGGCATTATTATCGATATTCAAGCAAAAAGGCTCGCACATAATCTCAACCAAAAGACAGGTGGTAATTGAGTGTGTAGGACCGTGATTTCATCAAATCAAAACATCTTCAAGATATATTTTACTGAACGAGTCTTTACTGTGTATAATTAACGACTTTTATAAATGAAGCTAAGCAGGGTACAACTTCAGTTGTTTCATGAGCAATGTTCATTTTTTAAAAGATACATTTGCGAAGTAAAATATCACAGTGACGACCTCGTGTCTAAAGTTAGACGGGCCTTAAACATGACTTTAGACGGGACTTTAGCTGGACAGGGCTTAGACACGACTTCAGAATACCGGCCTTTTCTTTATGTATATGACCATGATGACTGTGATGATGAAATGTAAACAAACACAAAACATTACGCATACAAAAATGTATTCTTTTTATAGTAATGCAACGATATTGTTCTCGTACAAAGTATAAAATGTTTCCTACACGATCTATTACCATTCAATAATGTTTATCAAAATAGTGAAACATACCGTACATTCATGGTTATATTAATAAAATGTAACAGTTGATCAATTCTGATTGTGTGTTCATTCATGTGTGTGTGTGTGTTTGTTTGTGTGTGTATGTGTGTGTATGTGTGTGTGTGTCGTGTGTGTGGGTGTGTTTGTATGTATGTATATGTATGTGTGCGTGTGTGTGTGTGTGTGTGTGTGTGTGCGTTTGTGTATGTATGTGTGCGTGTGCGTGTGTGTGTGCGTTTGTGTATGTATGTGTGTGTGTGTGTGTGTGTGTGCGTGTGTGTGTGTGTGTGTGTGCGTGTGTGCGTGTGTGCGTGTGTGCGTGTGTGCGTGTGTGCGTGTGTGCGTGTGTGCGTGTGTGCGTGTGTGCGTGTATGCGTGTCTGCGTATGTGTGCGTGTGCGTATATTAGTGATCGTGTAAGCACAATAAATATTATTCGAACTGCAGTTTACATGGTTTAAGAGCTGATTAAATTTGATATCATACTAGTGAATAGATAATGTCTACTAACAATGTTGATGCTCATATAAAAGACTGCAGTTCACGAATAACTGTTTCATCCCCATTTTAATCTATAGTTGTCCATCAGTCAATATAAGATTCACGCCCTTGTGCATCAAACTTTAATACTGGCCCGAGGCAACTTTAATTAGCACTCTATACATGTACCCCATGTTCGAGTTTGGATTAGCCCTTGTGTCTCGTTTGATAATATACAATTGCATATAGGTACATTATTTATACAACACGTAGGCTATATACTGTCACAAATAACGATTCTCTGTAAAGTATATTGTATGGATCAAACTCGAGAATGATGGTTTGCAACTTGACAGAGTAAATTTATTCAGATAGCTTGTCTTCCCCGTGGTCATGGTCATTGCACTTCGTTGTCCATGGAAGATCATAAGAGTTCTTTGGGACATTGTATAATCAGCTAGAGTTGATCGCTCAAATACCCCTCTCTCGTCCTATAGTAAAGAAAGGTGATGAGACGTCCTGTAAGGGTGTAAGAGGGTTTGATTTCAGGGGTGCACCCGTGTTCCCATCATCATGTCCATGTTTGTAAGCGGCAACCCAACTCACCGCCTGCTCCTATTTGCTCAAAGATTCAACCCTAACAGCGCGCGGGAGCGGGGGCTTCTTATTTGCGCTTTATCAGTCGCTTCGAATCAGGTGAAACAAAGAGAGAGAGAGAGAAAAACGGAGTCTTCAAAATGAGTATTTGATCATTAACACGCTATCGGCGCAATCTGTGTTCTCTCCGGGTCGGGATGCCGTATTCGTTTCTCAGATTTTGACGCTTTATTAAGATGAGAATCAACACACCAAGGTCGCAATTTCACGAGCGAACCAGAGATAGGCATCTAAAGGACGGATACCTACCTGATGGTATGATGTTCTAACATCCACCATCACGGCAGTACAGTAAGTGCGATTCGATGTGATGGCATCATCGTCACATGTATGGTGACGAATTATCGAACGTGTCACGAAATCTGCATCACGATCCCCTCTCCGTGCCTTTATCGGCTTAAACAGCCCGGTGTGGAGTACCTAATGCGAAGAAATTAATGGAAAGAAATACCGACAGGCACAACATGAAGTTATTAAGAGTAAGACAAACCGGGAGGAGATGAGAGGCGAATCGTGCCGGGTGTTATCTAACATATCTTAGGGGGGCATGCATGCGCTTTGCTTTATATACCTCTCTTCTTATTAAAAATCTACCGACCCCCCCCTTTTGGATTTGAACGCCAGAGGAAACGTGGATGCGCCGAGCGATCTAGGCAACGGAGCCTCTTACTTATCGATCGTTGATATAAAATGCATTTGTAGAAATGGTTTTTCTATTCGCGACGACGACGAAGATAATGTGGCACAGATTATTATAGGGGTAGACGACGGGGGCCAATGCGATGGAAAGACGTGAGCGTGGCGAGTATAAGCCACCCTATCATGCCCGATCGATATGGCTTGTGGAAGCGAGACAAGTTTTGAGCGAGAATCAAAGATATCTAGGCCTGTTGGCAGCGCGAACGAAAAACATAATGTATAATTATGCCTTCCCGGCATGCTTTGTGATGACGCTGACAATCGCAGGCTTCCGCTTTACCGGCATGCACCGGTTACGCAATAATTAATAATTAATGATTGGTTGCGAGGGTTCAGGATACTTGGGATATTTATTGAGGAGTAATAACAGAACAGGGCAATACAATTATTGCAAATGAAATGGCATGAATCCGTGCAAAGATTCTTTATCCAGGTCCAACTTAAAGGGATAGTTGAGTTTTGGTATAGAGGGCGCTACACAAAATAATATTTTTTGTGAGATAATGAAAAACTGAGTGTCAAATTCGAAAGATCATACAATTTTAATGATAGAATAAACTTTATTTGATCAAAATCGGTTCAGAAATGGCTGAAATATACATAAACATAACCATTTGTAATAATTGTGGGGCCCCACAAATATTCGATAATTTTGAACCAGACGTTAACATTTTTAAAAAATGCTTCCTCTTTTCAAAAATTTACAAAAGAGGTTTTTAAATAATACTTTGTTGATTATCTCTCTATTTAATCACTATTTTAACCAAAAAAATCACATGCACAATATTTCATTTTAAATGGTTCAAACAGGTGAGTGTTTAGAGAGCGCCATCTTGAGTTTTTACGGCTCTTTTTGAATAAAGGTTTTTTACTTAGTCATTTGTAATTTTGTATTCCTTTCGAGCATGATGGAGTTATATATATCAGATTGTAAGTGTACTCTGCACTCTCTTTACCGAAACTCAACTATCCCTTTAACCATAATGAAAATAAGGAATAAAATAAAACAAATAAATAAAACACACAAAAAGCCATTTTTTTAGCAACTTTATTGTGGTTGATTTGTACAAGGGAAATGACATCTCAGTTTGTATCACTCCTTGTTATCGTTTCAACTTGGTATTTGTAAACGCCGTGAGTTTTGCCTTTAATTGAGGGGGATGTATAGGTTTAATGGAAACAAATTACAAGTATCTGCCCTAATCATAACGTAAGAAGTAACCGCAATATCACGAGCCCTGACAAAACATGGCATTTTTCAGTGTAACCGTTAATCATGGAGTACGGTTATAGTTGAGAAGTTTTCCTACAAAATCTTCGCTCCGCTTACTAACTTGTGGTCGCATAGACAGATAATGGCAGAAGGTTGTTCGGTGCTCGGGGCCTAACATAAATCTGTGCGATTATGCATACCAAATACCCACCAGAGAGTGGCGTGTGGTTTCCAAAAATCGAAATCTCTCTTTCTGTGTTTTGTTTTGTTTTTGTTTTGTGGTTGGTATAAACTGCATATTCCTTTTTTTTCAGCAAGGCGAGGCATATGAAGAGCTCAGGTCTAAAAGGCGCTAAATCCACTTTCCATAAAAATTGAGTTAACGATATATCTACATTTATAGCTATCTAGGAATGCACATTTTACGACAAATGACTCACTCAAAATCAAAATATAGAAAGTTCAATTTTCATATTCCCATATAGGCACGTGTACAAAGTTGGGCAAAGAAACCTGTTTTCCTCGAAAGTTGAAAAAGTGGATATAGCGCCTTTTGGAAGAAAGCTCTTCATATATACCACGCTGTGTTGAAATTCAAGAAGGCGTTCTCTCCGTGATTCAGCCGTTTCGTGCGCCGAGAGACGCTAAGTTTCATCCCGCTTCGGCCTACACCCGGCGGGCATTTAGCTGCTACCACCGACACCTTCACTCGCTTTGTCGGTGTAACACGGGAATCGCATAAGTAAATTCGATAATAGAAATGCCTCCCAAGCGGCGCAGCGAAACGGGAGGCGTCACGAAACGACGATTCCGCTTCATAGCTGAAGGTATACAGCCCCTGGGCACGCTCAGCGCAAAATAAACTCAATAACCAAATTCTGCGGAGGAGATTTTATTTTCTTAGCGTACCATGCGCCAGCTAGATTCAGGTCAGGATAACGAAGATGATGACGATGATAACGTTAGAAACCGAGCAACAAGATATCCGCCGTATCGATGTACATGAATGTATACTACTAGTCTTAATATAATGATAATGCTCGTCCACATCCAGTCTGACATCATTATTCAAGTGTTTTGATAAAAACGATTGTTATTGGAATAACATAACTATAAATGCAATTGCCTTGAACATTGTAAGTGAGCATAATATACATCAGTAATGTTGTATATAATTGTTTCTGTTTAATTATCATACGACTTCATACGATTTACTAGGTCTATTTCGCATGTTTTGTGATTGGCATTATGGGACAAAATGATGTGCAGTAACTATAAAATGTGTTATCATTTATATTTCACTATTCTTTAGCAACTATGGTATGTATGATGTGGGGAAAATCAGATACGCATCTTATGGTGCGTTTACTATTATGGGCTAATCAATTGCAAGTGGGAAAGATTAACCTAAACGTGTTTGAATATACAGATTCAGGGCAATATAAGACAGTGTAGTTAAAGGGATAGTTGAGTTTTGGTATAGAGGGCGCTACACAAAATATTGTTTTGTGAGATAATGAAAAACTGAGTGTCAAATTTGAAAGAGCATACAATTTGAATGACAGAATAAACTTTATTTCATCAAAATCGGTTCAGAAATGATTGAAATATCCATAAACATAACCATTTGTAATAAATGTGGGGCCCCACAATTATTAGATAATTTGGAACCAGCCGTTAAAAATGTAAAAAATGCTTCCTCTTTTCAAAAATTTACAAAAGAGGTTTTAAAATAGTTGTTGATTATCTCTCTATCTGATCACTATTTCAACAAAACATCACACGCACAATATTTTATTCAAAATGGTTGAAACCGATGATTGTTTAAAGAGCGCCCTCTTGAGTTTTTGCGGCTCTTTTTGAATGATAACAGGCTTTTTATTTAGTCATTTGTAATTTTGTTTTCCTTTTTGTTTTCCGAGCATGTTGGACTTATAACTGTTAGTTTGTGCAAGTTTTGGTTACTAAAATTCAGTTTGACCAAAACTGTACTCTCTTTACCAGAACTCAACTATCCCTTTAAACGCGTCCGTAATGATACGATCACTTCAAGTTAATTATGCTCTAGTTATCGTTATTATTGCGTTTCTGATCGACCATTATTAAGAGGGATCTCCGAGATTCCAGATCAATCTTGCGAATTAGTACATGTCAATCTACCGTCAAGAAACAAAAACACTTAATCTCAAAACGAATTAAACTTGCTGTTTATAATCGGTGCAGAGTCACTTCACATCTACCCCCGAAGGGTCTGGTCCCGGCGCATTGAGAAGCGCTAAAGCTAACAACGAGTCCACCGTGCCCACACACCAGTGGCGTAGCTGGGATATTTTGTTTCCGTTTTGGGGGCACTGGTGCGGGGGGGGGGGGGGGTTGCTTGTGTTTTAATGAGGGAGCACAGCTGTTCAGCTGATAAGCAAAAATACTGGCATAACCCATTTATAGGTTACCAAAGTTATTGATAATTACCTTCAGTATGACATGATTTTTTTTTTGGCGTGGTTCCTTTTGTCCATTTGTTTCTTTGGCGTGGTTCCTTTTGTCCATTTGATTCATTTGCAAGCATGATTCTTTCTGAGGGGACAACTGGGGGACACATGTGGGTATCTGCGGGAGTACGCTCCCCTATATAGCTACTCCCCTGCCACACACACATACTTTAATTGTCTTACCAAAAGACAACAACGGAGTCTCAATCATTTCCTTAAAGTACAATCAACCTCACTCTTGAGATGTTAGAGGCGACAGGTAGATTGCTTTATAGTGACTGCATGGTGATGGCGTGTAATCGTTTGCTGATATACCTCCTTGTTTTACTTAACACACTGCCTACGGGAACCTGGTGGGCCCTGTGTTAACTCTATGGGGAAACTACAATATACAGTAGGGAACGGGTTTACCCATTGCCTACGGGAACCTGATGGGCCCTGTGTTAAAGGGATAGTTGAGTTTTGGTATAGAGGGCGCTACACAATATACACATTTTGTGAGGTAATGACAAACTGAGTGTCAAATTCGAATGAGCATACAATTCTAATTACATAATAAACTTTATTTGATTAAATTCGGTTCAGAAATGGCTGAAATCTCCATAAACAACAATTTGTAATAATTGTGGGGCCCCACAATTATTCGATAATTTTGAACCAACCGTTAAAAATTTTGTTTAAAGGGATCTAGTAACTTTGTTGACATGTGAAAAAAGCGATGAGTGGTTGATACAATGTATATTGTTGTTATCTGATATGTCCACTGGGTGTTGTGTGAAAATTTCAAGTTAAATGGACTTTATATGGCCGAGTAATGAGCAAAAATGCAAAGTGACATTCACTCACTCATTGCACTCAGTTTGTACACGGTTCTGAAGATCCATTGGATAATTTGACATCTGAAAACTTCAATCGTAAATATGTTATTAACGAAAGGGAAATTTGAAAAACCGAAACCTGTCCCATGCTTTTTTTGTTAATAAGAATACAGCAAGGTATGAGGGAACCACTAGAATTTCAATTGGATTTCAAAAATTTACAAAAGAGGTTTTTAAATAGTCACTATTTCAACAAAACATCACATGCACAGTGTTTTATTTAAAATGGTTAAAACCAATGAGTTCTTAGAGAGCGCCCTCTTGAGTTGTAAAGGCTCTTTTTTAAAAAAATGATAACAGGCTTTTTACTTAGTCATTTGTAATTTTGTATTCATTTCGAGCATGGTGGAGTTATAACTAATTAGTTTGTAATGTAATGGTGCAGGTTTTGGTTACTAAAATTTAGTTTGACCAAAACTGTACTCTCTTTACCAAAACTCAACTATTCCTTTAACTCAATGGGGATCGCAAAATCAAAGCATGGAAGAAGTTAACCAAATTATAAGAGGAGCCAAATGTGCATGTTCTTGACTTCAGTGGAATTCCACAATTTAGTTGAAAAGGGGTATCAAAACTAATTGTGACATAACATGTTGCTCCGGCAATAATGATTATTTCTTGTGAAATGATATCATTAGTATTGTATCTGCGTGTAAATCAATATTATATAATAAATCAAATTTAATAAATGTCAATAATTATCAATATATCAATATACCAATTTCTGATTTGTTAATACCTGATCGATATTACTCTATATTCTTAAATTGTATGCATGCATAAAACAAAACTGGTACGTCCACAAAATACGTCTCCAAACAAACTTGATAATTTGCCATGCCAATGGCTAACATTTTTACCTTTTCAATGTGCCACATTTAGAGGTGAGCTTCAAAAGAGATTATTTGCAACAAACAGGAGATGTTAAAAAGGATTAATTAAATCTGTATTCAATTTACCTCAAGAACGGAACATACAGAGGGGGGGGGGGTCAAAAAGATTTTGACTTAATTATATAAAGCTGTTGCTAGTTGTTATGTAAAATGTATTACATGATTTTAACACACAACATCAAATTGTAATAAAAACACAAAAATGTTTTCTATTATCGGGAGGGGGGGGGGGGTTCGTGTTCTTAACATTCAAATGTATTTAAGGTCTCTAATATTTTCACTGTTGCATAATTATGAGTATGTTTACTCAAAGGCTAAAAAATGATCTACCATGATCATAACTTTAAGTCCAACTATAGGAATTTAAGTTAAAGTTAGAACTATTGTGTGAAACACCCCCCATATCGTTTCAGAACACATCATTATATCGTGGGGGCGTGTCGAACCGTCATCACTGTCGGTCAGAACTGTCTTTTGCCGGGTTGAGAAAGATGGGGATCCCAGCAACAATTTTAATAGTGGCGCTTGCCCCCGGGCGGTCGTACCCTTTCACCGCTCGACTGCGCGCGTCTTTGCGGGCGTAATTCAACACGATGGATGTTGTCTTTGCACCATACATCCTACGAAGAAGTGCAGTGGCGTTGCCAGAAATTGAGAAACAGGGTCGGTGTCATATGTATAATAGGCTAGACTATTAAGGGCTCACGAGCGTTGACATGAAGATGGCGCTTTCCGAAGTTTTATTAGGTATGCGCCATGTTACGCGCACGCCGTATGCTACAGAGTTTTGCGAGCGGTGCGCTCAAGTATACGATTCCCCAAGAACAATGGTTCTGAAGACATGGAAATGGCCATTGTACACTACTTTGACTAATTTGACAACACAGTCTACTTGAGTTATATTGATTTTAGTTATTGGTCTCCACACGCATGACACAGAGGGGAAAGGTTGGGATGGGGCCAACCTGGGCCGGTCGCCGTCCTCTGCTATCTACGCCACTGGAATACATTTCACCTCTGTTTATTCTTTTTTTTAATATGAATGAAAAAGAGCAAAGACAATGGGATTCCAACGGGATTAGAACCCGAGACCTCCGGATTGCTAGACCGGTGTTCTTACCGACTGAGCTAGTATTAGTCTCTTTTTAGGATAATAGGGAACAGGGGAAAGGTGGCAATACCGTTGAGCATAAACCAAATTGTATGCGCTGCATGATCTCTACATATTATCACCGTTTTATTTTAACACCAATTATTTATTAGACACATCAGCCCCGCCCCTTCCAATAGTCTAGCAAGTTGTTAACTCAATCAGGAAAACGCTGTAATTAACAAAACAATCATAGTAGGAGTTCGCGGTGGACATAATTATGATGTGCTAGATACCGCTGTTATCCTGGGGGACGATTCTTCATTGTAAGAAAAATGTTATCCGGAGGGGTAAACTTGTTAATAGCCACTCTCATCCAGTTATTGCAATACACCTGTCATGCCTGTTATGTGGAAGTGCGATTTTAATTATGACATTATCGCCCCGGATCACAGATATCAAAGTGAAGATAAATACTTATAATGAACGAATAACAATGCTATAATTGTACTTGAATAGTCTGGCAAGTCGGATTAAACATTGCGATTGAAATAAGAAGGAAAAAAAGGTCTAATGAGTTTCAATAAAAGTGAGTTAATTAATTGATTAATGAAGGAATGATTATACGTAAGATATTATACATACATTCAGATTATGATGCTTCCAGAAATGCTATTCTTGTAGCCGTTGTATCCCAAAATACATGTTTCTTAAAACCAGCGGTCTTTAATCAAACCACTGCAAAGTGGTTTATTTTTCATCTGACATTTCATATGTCAAAATTGAATTTTGTAGAGTTAGATATGCTAAAATAAGAGCAGTGTCATAAAAACAAAGCATTATCACCAAAGAATAATAGCAACAGCAACAGCAGTATAGCAGCAACGACTAAAACAACAACAGCGGCAAAACAAAATCGGCAAGAGCAGCAATGCCCCTCAACACCACCCGACATGTATAACCAGGAACAGGAAGTCTGGCGAGTGACCAGACTTGATGCATAATTGCAACAAAATCAACAACAACTAGTTCTACAAGTCGAGTCAGTTTCTTTTGACATTTGCTCCGGTGGCAACTGCTCCGCTGTTTATTTGTTTGTCTTAAAACAAAAATAAATAAAAAAGATTCAAACCCCAAACCAAAATCAAAACGCTTCCCCCAATCGTAACACTCTAAGCATGTTTTTTTTTTACTAACTTGATAATGTTGCTATAGTTTATAAGTTAAAGGTATCTAGTAACCATGGTAACGTTGTCCGAATCCTCAAAACTTACTTATTACTATAGTGTTGCTCTCTTACCTTGTTGTATTCCTATTACCAATAGAAGTCTGGAACAGGTGTTGTTTTTTCAAATTTCCATTTCGCTAGAAAGATATTTACGTTTGAAGTGTTCGGAACTTTAACTATTCACTAGATAATCAATACTATGTACAAATTCTGCAATGAGTTATTGAATATCATTTTGCATTTTCAATCATTACTCGGCCATGTAACAGATCCATTTACCGTGAATTTTGAGGACATATCAGATCACAAAACTACACATTATACCTACCATTCATCACTTTTTTTTTACATGACAACAACACTACTAGATCCGAGTACAAAAAAATAGAAAAAAAAGAACCGTATATTGATATCTAGAAGTACCAATTATACCCAGGATCTCTTTTATCAATTGATAGTACGGTTAGTATTAATATCATGAGCCTTTTATGAATTATATTTTGCTCGTGGTCTCAGGAAAGCCAGTATATAGTTATGTTCTATGAAGTTATGACGTCAGCTTGCGTCAAAAAGTATATAGTATTCATGGCCCCGTTGCAGAAAGACATACAATCGATTGTAAGGTACAACTTATTGTAAGTCAGATCATGGCCCCGTTACGTTGCAGAAAGAGATACAATCGATTTTAAGTTACAATTAATTGTAAGTCAGGTCATGTGTTCTAAATACACAAATCTCATTGGTTGAAACGCGCAAATTGTCTGACTTACAATCAATTGTAGCTTACAATCGATTGTATCTCTTTCTGAAACGGGGCCATGGTATGTCAGGCATTCCGACTTAGTATAAGAATGTATTCTTTTTTTTATAATTATGTTCTTTTTTTTTGCAGCAAAAATGCCGTTTAAATAATATTTTGTTGCTGTATAATGTACCCGTGATTTTGTTTATTTTATTGTTTGTTTGTTTGTTCATAGTTTTTACTTTTACTGTTAAATGTATGCCCTTGATTGGAAAATGGACGGATGAATATGCACATCTTTCTGCTCTCATTCGCTTGATACACTTTTTGTGACTTTTAATTTATCGTTAGTTATCTATTCACTTTTTCCACCTGCACTTTTGATTTGGTATAGACGTTAGGAAAGTATACATGTTCGCTTGCATATTACAAAGTCATACGTTATATAATACGGCTCTGCACTAGGCTTGTTGGTTTTCTTCTTGCTGTATGAATGGTTCTTGCTTTAATTCATCCTTTTATTCTCTAATCTCCTCTGGCACGATGCTTAGCTACTTTGATACCCATCAGTCAAGGGGGGTCTAAAGAAACGGTTGTCTTCTTTACCGCAGCTGATCAGGTGTTAATGAATATCTCTTTTGTCCCTCCGCCGAGATCCCATCTATACCGCCCCTTAAACATTAAACCCCCCTACCATGCCTACTTAGCCGGTCGCTCGGGATCAATGAAGAATCAATTGTTTGTTAGTCAACAAAGGCTCCATTTGAAGGGATCTCTGAGAGGATTCCATCCGACGGGGCTCCGGACAATAGAGGGGGGCGGAGTGAAAGGACACCAACACCCAAGCACGCTGATTGTATAGGAAACTTGACTTTCTTTGCCCTCTCTTATCCACACGGGCCGCCATTGTTGCCGGGGATTTGTGTGGTTCGTTGAGCTTTAATGACATCTCGCTTTAAGGAGACAATAATGGCTGATCCCCCTTCACTCACAATAGGTCGTAATCAGCACCATTGTTCACCGCCCAAGTCCAGCCTATTACTACCCCTCTCACTTTACCAGCCTTTCAACTTATTGTATGTGGCTACAGCAGTATTATATCTCTTTTGAAAATGACCCTCTCTATCTATCTATCTATCTATCTATCTATCTATCTATCTATCTATCTATCTATCTATCTATCTATCTATCTATCTATCTATCTATCTATCTATCTATCTATCTATCTATCTATCTATCTATCTATCTATCTATCTATCTATCTATCTATCTATATATCTATCTATATATCTATCTTTATTTATAATTTTGATCTATCTACTAGTATGTGGAGAGATATATTATGTAGTGTTTTACAATATATATTCTCCCCCTCTCATTCCTTGTTTTCTTCCCCATATCCCGTCCTTAATATATTACTCCCCCTCCTCCTCCCCTCTCCCCTTTTCCCCTCACTCTCTCCTCGTCAACTGAAATTATAGTTGTATTCAAAGATAAAAGGTATTAACTCGATCGCTATTCTTTCCTGGAATCTCCATGCAGGGCCGCGTTGCAACTTTGCAATGAGGTGTTTCCCTGGCTAGTTTGCAACGGAGACGGGCGCCATTGTCGGGTGGCAAATGAGCAAATATTTATTCACGTAATAAGTTGGTTACATTTGACATGACTTGTTTGGTTGAGTAGCAATCTATTGGAGCTTAGCAAGGGTCATTGAACCTACGTGTTTGCATTTTTAGTTCCAGTACTACATGTAAAAGGTCTAGGTCTTAAAGGGATGTAGTAACTTTGTTGATATACATGTGCAAAAAGTAAAAAAACTGATGAAGGGCTGATAAAATAATGTAGTTGTATGATCTGATTCGTCCACTGAGTGATGTGTGAACATTCCATTGTAAATGAATGTCGTATGACCGAGTAATGAGCGACAATACAATGCCATTCGCTGACTCGTTGCACTGACTTCGTACACAGTTTGAAAGTATCCACTAGATAATTTTAAATCAAAACATTTCAATCATACATATCTTTATAACGAAAGAGAAATATTGTAAACCGAAATCTGATCCATGCTTCTATTGGTAGTATTGATAGAATGTGAGGTATGAGAGAACGGCTAGAGTTCTAGGTAAGTTTGGTAGAATTGTACACAATTTTTACTAGATCCATGTTTTCAATACATTCATGGGTTTTCACGATAAGTAATATTAGTAACATGAGAGTTTCTGTTGCTTTACCTATTTAGTAGCATCCCCTTGTCATGTTTGTATGCCTTAATCGTTTATTTCACAGTAAGAAATCTTATACACATGCTGATGTCAAGCAAGTAGTTCATACCAAGGAGGTTCATACTCAATGGGAAGATAGTTACATATAAAAATGCATGGAAAATGCGTTCTGATAACAATATACATTTTGAGAGTTGTTATCAAAACAAGCTTAATTTTTGCATTTCAACTCGTTTATACACCGATCCATGGTAAAAGATTATGTACTTTATCTGCTATTCTGTTTTTAAACTGTTAACTTTTCACGGGAGCAAAGTAGTAGCCTTAACAACATAATCATTTAAATTGTGACCAATTGATGATTCGGCAGAATGACAGTTGATACGAAACATTCCCGTTACATCACTGCATGCGTTGCACATAATTCTTCCTAAATCTAATTAAAAGCTTCTGACACGCTTCGTGTAGCCTTAAGATAATAGGTGTCTACATTTTATTTTGTGTATCTCATCATTGTTAACATCGCGCTTGTTTTACTTCGTCATCCACATACAGTAATGCCCGAAGCCCATCTCAAACCAATGCCAGGGAAATGATGCGTTTGTAATGAAACAACCACAACTAGAAGAGATGATTTCAATGACCTCACATCTAACTCACTTCCACCCCTCGGAGCATGTGGAAGAGGGGCGGAGTGGAGTTTCATTCTAATTATTAAAAAAAAAGGGGGGGGGGTGCTAAACGTTGATATCTGTTATTTTTCGAAGGGTGCAAAATGTTGATACATTGTATTGTTTGTTTTACAAATGTATATTACATGTTACTTAAATGTATTGTTTATCATTATTTTTCAAAACACGGGCTGCATTGTAAGTAATGGCTGGTTACGACTATACATATGATTGATTTGTTTGTTTGTGTGTTCGTTATTTCGCCGTATATGTTTCCTATTTCACTTTGCTTATTATATTTCATATTTGTGTCACGTATGATATTACGGATTCAAGGATATAATATGTTTGTGTGTGTGTCTGTGTGAATTTGTCGAAATAGGGAGTGCGTCGGTGAGTGAGTATGTGTGTGTGAGTGATTGGGCGTGTGTTTGTCAAAGAGGGTAGTAAGTGTATAATTGAGTTGATGTTGCGCGTGTGAATGTGCGCTTATGTGTTTTGTCAAAAGAGCGTTGTAATTAAGTGAGTTGATGATGTGTGTTAGTATGATTATGTATGTGCGATTGTGTTTGCGCGTGGATGTGTGTGAGTATTATACGATTGTGCATATATGTGTGTGTATGTGTGTCTCTGAGTTTGCGAATGTTTACGTGCCTGTATATACATTAGGTGCGTGTGTGTTTTGCATGTACATGTGTATGTCTGTGTCTGTATGCGTGTGTGTGCGTGTGCGTGAGTGTGTGTGTGTGTGTGTGTGTGTGTGTGTGTGTGTGTGTGTGTGTGTGTGTGTGTGTGTGTGTGTGTGTGTGTGTGTGTGTGTGTGTGTGTGTGTGTGTGTGTGTGTGTGTGTGTGTGTGTGTGTGTGTATGTATGTATGTATGTATGTATGTATGTATGTATGTATGTATGTATGTATGTATGTATGTATGTATGTATGTATGTATGTATGTATGTATGTATGTATTTGTGTATGTATGTATGTATGTATGTATGTATGTATGTATGTATGTATGTATGTATGTATGTATGTGTGTGAGTGAATATGCGTGTGTATGTGTGTCTTCGTTATACATTTTTTTGTTTAAAGAGGGGTAACATCATGAGTCCCCTTCCCTCTATCCGTGACATCCTGATTGGGGTTGATTAAGGTGCGAATTGGCAAGACAGCTAGTGCTATTAGGGTGCTTGTATTGAACCACCTGTCAGCTAGAGGACGACACTTTGTGAAGGGGGGGGACTCACAAACACCTTTCACTTTAGGCCATCCCTCGCTGATTGCGATACATACATGACACGTCTGTCACCTAACCGTCGTCGACAAGGACAGCGCGCTATAGTTTTCTTTCATTTTAATAAAGATCGTCATGACTGTGTTGGAATGATATACTGAGGATCGCCATCTTGAACTGGTATAGGCTAGTTTGTGCGCACTGCATAGCACTGAGCCAGAGTGTATTACGCACCGTGTGCAATACGTTTGCGAGATGGCACCGCGCATCCAGTTTACGAATCCGAGCTGCATTTGATTTTAAATCCAAACAAAAGTCTTGGAAATCCGCAAAACAACCCAGAAAAAGCTTTACAAATCACTAAAATTATAAAAAGCATAATTGTATTTGTTATTTATTTATTTATTTATTTCCGGTACACATATAAACATGATGCCAAGGTCCGGAGACCAACAATGATCATGGTACAATATAACAATGATATTCAAAGATAAATTAAAATATAACATGGTAAACAAATAAATTATTATGCACAAAAAAATGATGCACATTATTCTTTAAACACTTTACATTAATCTTTAAAATTCCAAAATGTGAGGAAGCATTATAAACTACACGTAGAGTATATACGAATGATAGAAAGGGGTGTACAGCAGATGAGAAAGTAAGACAAATGAGAGAAAGAGAATAATAGAAAAAGGAAAGCGAGCAAGAAAGAGGGAGAATGAGTATAGAGAAAGAAAGCCAGAAATGTAGTAAATAAGTGGAAAAAGAGAAAGTAAGCATGCAAGAGAAAGAGAGTAAGTGGGAGAAAGGGACACAGAGTAGGAAATTACACATTAACTGAGATTTACAATCAAATAATGCTAAATTCCATTATTCTGCTCTCGCAGCTATCTTAGATTATTTCCCACTATACCCACATATGCATACATCATCATGATGTTAAAAAGGGTTGTGTTCTCTTCACAACAATTAAATTATAATATATGTGAAAATATCAGATCACACCAATACACATTTTATTAACCACCCATCTCTTTTTGCACTTGTCAACAAAGTTACTAGATCCCTTTAATACACTCAGCTCTGTATAGTTTAATCTCTGTAAAAGTATCATAATGATTAATCAAGTTTCCAGAAGCAATGGGTTAAAGGGTTAGTTGAGTTCTGGTAAAATTTAATTTTAGTAACCAAAACCTGCACCATTACATTACAAACTAATGTTTATAACTCCACCATGCTCGAAATGAATAAAACATTACAAACGACTACGTAAAAAGCCTGTTATCATTCAAAAAGAGCCGTTCAAACTCAAGAGGGCGCTCTCTAAATAGTCATTGGTTTCAACCGTTTTAAATAAAATATTGTGCATGTGATGTTTTGTTAAAATAGTGATTAGATAGAAAGATAATCAACAACTATTTAAAAACCTCTTTTGTACATTTTTGAAAAGAGGAAGCATTTAAAAAAAAACAATTAACGGCTGGTTCAAAATTATTGAATAATTGTTTAGCCCCACAATTATTACAAATGGTTATGTTTATGGATATTTCAGCCGCTTCTGAACCGATTTTGATCAAATAAAGTTTATTCTGTCATTAAAATTGTATGCTCTTTCAATTTTGACACTCACAAACAAATTATTTTGTGTAGCGCCCTCTATACCAAAACTCAACTATCCCTTTAACTCTTTGCACAGACTTTGCGCCATTTCTAGTTTACAGGGAGCAGAATTGTTGTATCTTTCTGGGGATTTCTTTCTTTAAATCTAAATCTACATGATTTATTCACTTTTACTTTCTCTGGTTCGCTTTTGTTTCAAAGAAGTACACCATAGTATCATAGCTAGTACACTATGTATTACTTCAAACATCGCATCACATGTCAACATGATCAATGTATAATTATTCATTTATATAATTTGTATTCAGCTGATATCATTTTTTGAAGACGTTTTTTTATAATTGTGGTCGTCATGCAATTTGTTATTTGTTCAAAATCACAAGCGTTTGTGTATGAGCAATCTCGCGACTGATTTTAAAACTTTACTTTCGATTCTTATGTAAATTCAGTATCAAACAGTAACATGAAAGATCTTGATTTCATGCGGTATATTTTTCAGACGCCACGATCAAAGAACAAAAAGCAAGACGATAAAAGTGTGTTTTTCAACGACTTCGAGCCTATATATTTTTCATAAGAATCGCAAGGTCATAAATATAAATGACTAATGGTCATTAAATATTGTTATTTAATTTGGAAAATTTCATCATGATAGCTCTTCTGATCATACATTTTAAAAAAAACTTATAACGTATTGTAAATTTTAATAAGAACGAAATAATATGTATGGAATCCTGAACACGCATTTAATAGGTGATATCACTTGTAAGGAAACGGAGTGGTCTACGATCATGACGATTGATGATGAACATAATTCTATCATATACTGAAATCAATTTAGCATTACAGTCCAGCGGGCTCGCACACAATGGAGTGTCCTCTCTAAATGGCACGGCTCCTTATGTTGTGCGACAACAAGTCATAATGCCCAACGGCAGGGTGCAATTCATAATAATATGGCGGGCAAAGGGTATATAGTAATTATGCTAAATTGTATTTTATGAAATGTAGAAGATGAAGTGTCGAAGATTTGCGAGGTTTAATAGAGCGGATAAGATTTGATTTCGGGGCAGCCACGTGGTGTCACTCTCCGCCGATCGAGTCTCATCTTTCTAATTGTGCAAGTCGGTACCGTAGTATACTGTAGTATACGGATGCATCGCGTGTAATGATTGAGATGCGAGCGCCACAAACTACCTTTGCGCGGGAAAAAAAAGAGTGAAAATGGCGCGAATTAATAAACGGAATGTGGTATCATGGGTTCTCAGGTATCCGCCTCGAGCAATTTCATAATTGTTCGCTCAGAATCAAATGAGCTATCGCGGTCGCTCGACGTACAGAGGTGAGCGGTAAGATGATTTAACCCATTGCTAGCGGGGCCGTACATGTACCATGCATGTATTGGATGTGTAGCGATGGCAAAGTTCGGGAGAAAATGGGTTAAAATGTTGCCTCTTGGTGATATATGTGGCTTATATAATCATTAATTTCTCCAAGAATCGCAACGTCGTTATTGATAAGTACTAGTAGTAAAGAGGAAAATAATGCTGAAATATTGAAATGAAGTGCCTAGATACCGCTGATGAGTATGTATGTGTCGAAGAGTTATTATAAAGATTTGAGTACGTAACGCATTTTTATCAATACAAAAGATTGAGTAAAAATAATTAATTATAAAAACTTCCATTTTCGTTAAATCTACTTCTGAACAAGAAACATTTTCTGCAAATTTCTGCAAATTTGGAGTTGGTCATCAATTATATTAGGTGCTATATAAATCGAAACATCTGTATAAATACATTTTCTGAAGATTTCCGGAATAACAGCAACGATTATCATTATTGTAGTGATTTGTACATCCCCTGAATTTACCATGCATGTTCCCTTTTTTGCAGAATTTTTCAAATTCTTACTACTAAACCAATACAATATATTGCTTTAAATTGATTGGTATCACCTGTACAATTGTATACTGCAGATTTGTTAAGTATAATTTGCATCTATTTAATCTGTAGCTACTGTCAACTATATGTTGTGGTTGTTCCTTTTTTACAATTCGTTGTATTTTCAATACGATGCAATACAAAACAATTCATCATACAAACAAACAAACATATAGGCCTATCATTATCAGTATGATCAACGCTTTACTCTATGGGTGGTATTCGTGCAATTCCATTCACCACTGACTGGCTTTGGTGTCCTAATCCCTAGATAACTACCACTTCCGACTGCGCGATCCCACGGTGATACCCACGGTCTTACCTGCGTGGTCTTACGTTCAATGCGTCCACATGTGCCCCTTTAACTCGGGTTCGTCCTCCCAAGCTCGGGTTCGAACCACGAAACATTTTATTAATTTTGTAGACACTAGCCATGTCTACATTGATACTACATGTTTTATGCATGTGCAACATTATCAGCGCACAATTTGTTGATGTTTTTTTAAATTTTATTGGCGATATCGTTCTATTGCGAATATTTGCGACACAATCTCTAATTGATTATCTGTTAATCAGTATCAATATTTCCCCATTAGTTTCACGAATGAAATAAATTGTATATGTTGGGTCTTGAAACACGTCCGTCGACTGATGTAGCATAGGGCCAAACCAAATGATACATCGCACAACGCAACCAAGACTCGGTTTACCCCCAAGGCTACACAGTGCTGTGTGAACGCGGGATCTGCTTGCATGACGATTGTTCGCCATCCCATGCCAATCCAATGCCACCCTACTGGCCTTATCCAACAAATCGCAACATGGTGACCATTCAGACATGTATACTTCTTGTAATCACTTCACATTCTGTCAATCTAAAGCCAGGTCGGAAGTAAATGTCTGTCAGGTCAGATTCCCCCCATTATCATTCAGTCTATCGCTTTGTACATAGGCCTACATTGGCAATGTCGACCACCTTAATTGAGTACAAAACTAACATGATTAGGAATTAATCATACATGGTTGTAGTTTCTGTAATGATCGAACAATTATCACCAGACCATAAAACACTGGCAATCTTAGATGTAAACAAACCGAACAACTAAACTGTTATTTCATCGGACAATTGACACGGGACAACACGTTAAAGCTGGCGGAGATCGCCATTATTCGAGCGTGGGAAATGTCATCAAAATGGTAACGGGCAGATTAGCCATGTTTACTGGTTTATTATTATCTGGTCAATGGGATTAATAGTAATGCGAGTATATAACCATGATGTGTTACACATTGTATTAAAGGGATCTAGTAACTTTGTTTACATGTGCAAAAAGTGACGAGTGGTTGATACAATGTATATTGTTATCTAATATGTCCACTAGGTGCTGTGTGAAAATTTTCAAGTTAAATGGACGTTATATGGCCGAGTAATGAGCAAACATGCAAAGTGATATTCACTAACTCATTGCACTCACTTTGTGCACGATTTTGACGATCCATTGGATTTTTTAACATTTGAAGACTTCAATCGTAAATATATTTGTAATGAAAGGGAAATTCGAACAACCGAAACCTGTCCCATGCTTTTTTTTGTTAATACGAACACAACAATGTATGAGAGAACCGCTAGAATTCCAATTGGATTTTGAGGATTTTGACAATGTTACTTAGTCCCTTTAATTCAAGTTGTTCTTGTCCCTTCCTTTATTTTTCTCGTTTTCTGAGTATGTTTATATTTCGTTACTCTGTTCGTTCGTTCGTTATTTCTTTCTACATTATATCAATACATAAAATGCGTCTTTCAGGAAAACGTAACTATATACAACATGGTTGTGATTCATTTTTCACTGTGCAAATATTTTAATGCTATGGCGCTGTATACACAAAATCATTTCACAATTTTAATGAGGACGGTTTCAACTTAATGGGAAATAAATTAAGTGTTATGTATTTCTTCTACTGTGAATTCATTGTGTAAAGTGTGCACACAGTGCCATCAAGTGGTCGCTGCTCAATTGACACACGCGTGTGAAATTCGTTTCCCTATTGCTAACGACGGCTTTTCGTCACCGTGTTGCGATATCACAATCCCGACACGTTGACACGTATCTGACAACTTCGCCAGGCTCTGTGGGTCTTCGCCTCTATTCTTATCCGAGACTTGTGTAACCCTCTCATCTCATTTTCATCTGGGGATATTTTTGTATCATTCACTGAGTGGTAGATATCTTCCTCCACCTTGCGCGAAGGCAATTTGTCATTGTGGATAATATATACTTAGCGCGATTGTTGTGCAGCCATTATTCAAAGGGTGTTACTGGAAGAGGTCAGTGGTATGAATTAACTCGGGGGGAAAAATAATTGTTGAAACGCGCTGACAAAATCCCTTTTCCTCTCCTTTCTTTCCTGTCTTTTTAATTCCTCTCAAGTTGGGAAGCTATTGTGAGGCTTCCCGGTGCGGGGACAAACGGGTTTTTTTGAGTGAGTGCAGGATGGGATCCCCATGTTCCACCCCCTCTATTCAGCTTACAATTCGGTGTTGTTGTAATAACAATAGCAGTAATTAGTGTCAATTAAAATGCGCGCACTATATGATCGCCTTTAGCTCCTCCCGCGCATGCATCTATGCAGAGCTTAGATGGGAAGAAGGGTCGATGATTGCTATTTCTAGAATAGAAAGCTGGCATGTTCTCGCCATTCACTCGAGCATTATACTGTCTGCGTGTAGCCATCTATCAAGATGCGTTGATACTATATGCACACACACATGAAGTACACACACACACACGGATAGGGGATTAGTTAGCTTGCCTGCCTTATCTCGGCCGCTTGTTGGCGCACTAGCGAGAGACCAGTCTGACGGCGATGGTCGGCGATATCGGAGGAGAGGGTCGTAGTGCGCAGACTCGGAGGAAGAAGGGGGTGGGTCCACAGGGGGAAGTATTAGCATGGGTTGCTATGCTCCGCGATATGAGCGGCCCCATATACATATATGATAGGAAAACTTGTGCAGCGGAATTAGTTCATTCAGGCGTTAAGATATTCCACCCTTTTTAGCAGCGCACATTTTGAGGCGAACTGCAGATTCGTCTATTCTTCCCGTTGTAATTGGACCCGCTATTCAGCCAGCCCATGTGGTCAGAGCTTTGTTTCTCCGCCGCGTGATTGACGCGACTGACAGTGATTGACGCGGTCCCCTAGGTGATGGCCCACCAAATTGCTTCTAAGCCAATCGAAAACCATTTATCCAACAAATGCTAAGCATGATAGCAGCGATAATATGAGTTGTGTCACTAGTCGAGTCTGATAAAACCCGACACATACCGCCGCATTCGGACACACCTCAGTGTTTAGCTCAAATGGTTTGGACGGAATCAGAGACATCGCCCAGCGACCGGGGAGCAATGAGAGCTGCTCAGGCGCTGGCGCAGTACTACAGTCTTCATGACCCTCGAAATAGCGAAAGCTTGGCTAGGTTGGCCCACATGTATAGCATGCAGCCGTTTGTGCCCTTCCCCGCCGCGGCGCCGGGCGGGACACTCTTCCCATTACCGACAGCCATGCCGACAATCTGCTTCTCGCCGACACAGATCGCCAGCGTATGCGAAACCCTGGAGGAGAGCGGTGACATCGAGAGGTTGGCCCGCTTCCTGTGGTCCTTGCCCGTTGCTCCAGGAACGTGTGAAGCCCTGAGCAAGACCGAGAGCGTCCTGCGAGCCCGATCCGTCGTCTCGTTTCACCAGGGCAATTACCGAGAACTATACCACATCCTGGAGAACCACAGATTTACTAAGGACTCTCACTCCAAGCTGCAGGCCATGTGGTTGGAAGCGCACTATCAGGAGGCGGAGAAGCTGCGAGGAAGACCTCTAGGACCAGTAGACAAGTACCGAGTCCGCAAGAAGTTCCCACTGCCACGTACCATCTGGGACGGCGAGCAGAAGACCCATTGCTTCAAGGAGAGGACGCGGAGTCTGCTGCGGGAGTGGTACCTCCAAGACCCGTACCCGAACCCCACCAAGAAGCGAGAACTGGCTCAGGCCACCGGACTTACACCGACACAGGTCGGAAACTGGTTCAAAAACAGGAGGCAAAGGGACAGGGCAGCGGCAGCGAAAAACAGGTGAGATACAAATTCACAAATCTTCAATCGAAAACTATTTTCATTGTATTCTTATGTAACTACACAATCCTTTTGCATAAAGTAAACAAATTAGTATCGAAACGAATAGCATCGAATGTGTATTCATGATTACAATCAGACAGGTTAAATGCAAACTTACTTTTTATGAAAGAATTGCTGTAAATGATCAGTAATCATTACTACAACTTCTGAAATAATTATGAATCGGTCTTGAACACAAAACTAGCTAAAAAGAACATAATAAGTTGGTCATCAAAGCTGTGATTATTTGAACATTATACACTGAAGTGTTTAACCGTTTAATACAGAAATATCTTTTTCAGTAAACCTGTTTATAAAATTGTATGCGACGGAAACATTGGTGCTCGACGATAAGAAAATTGTTATTATACTATTTTATTTACAATAATTATGATTGTGATTAAGCAAAAATGAAAAATAAAACTGCATTAAAATTATATTGATGTACACTCATCGTATACGATAATTGTTTATATGTTTTGATACCAATTGTCGAATATATTCTCACATTTCTCGAGTGATCATAGGGCTTGTTTCAACTGCATAATTATTACCATGCAACTAAATTTATATTTTGAAATCGCTGCACCACACGGTGGTGCGATGGGCAACTGGCCGGGCAGCGGTGCCGAGCCGTCCGGGGAGCTAAGTGGTTAGCTCCCGGCGTCTAAATACACGCAGCGAGGCGTTTATATTGTGCTCGTATACAATACAAATGACGCAAAACGAATGAAATGTAATTTGCCGCTTAAATTGGTTTAAGATATCCGTTAATTATATCATATTTCAATGTCGTTCTTTTCCTAAGAAAGCATATAAAGCCACATCTTCTGAATAAGTCCATATACACGATATTGATAGCAATACAAGTACAACAGTGCCAACGGGCGTACAAACCTGTATATTATATAAATTGTGCGTGTTATATAATTTCCCATCAGAAGAAATTAATATGTTTATTATTGACATAACGTAGACAGATTGCTGTGGGTGTCGAGTGTTTGTGTGGATGTATTCATCTCACATGTCAAGTGTATATTAGTTTAATGATTAATAATTTCATCATCAGATCATATGCCGTCTAGCATGTCTAGAAACGTAGCATACAAACTCGATGCAACCGATGGAAATAGAGCTGATACAAATAATTCATACTATGACTTAAGAAAACTTGATGAATAATCATTTTCTACAGTGCATTGCAGCATTCGTTAAAAATTATCATTGATGAATTTGGAAGAAAACAAACCCTCTCCAATTGTAAAAACTCTGTCAGAGATGGACATTTTATTTTGCAAAATGTAAAAAGATTAAAAGAAAAAGGTTTAATGTTTACAAAGAACAAATTGATGAATTATTCATTGATTTATATTCCTTTGATTACATCAAGAATATGACTTAGCTCCATATTAAATTAGTGAATACTTCAATCGAGAACAAATCTAAATATCGAAAATAAATCATGATTATCATTGGATGGTGATGAATTGTGAGATTGTGACATTATTGAATTCCTTGGTTTTGTGTTTTATAACTGATATTAATTGACATTCGTTATTACAACCCATGATAAAAATGTAATTATTTCAAATTCATTATAAGTATTATCGATACTGGCTGAGCTGAACAGGAGAGAAAAGCATTTTGCTCAAGTAAAATCAAATCAAATGTCCGTCTTCATAATAAAAACAACTTCATGTTTAATTAAATTATATTTTGTTAATATCAATTGACATCATTACACTTGATGGTGATAATTATCACTTGCACTTCTTATTATTGCATGAATGGATACCATATATCAAATCAAATTCAAACCCAAGTCAATGTAGGTCCATTTGTTTAAAACTTGACAGCTTCTGGTTCTATTTATTCCTCTATTTATTTATGTATTTATTGATATGTTTTAAACTTTCTAATGCCCTAGCAAATTTGTTCAGACTTCAAAAGCTTTTGTGTTTGTTTATTCCGTGTTTTAAACTGTTAATCAACTATGGTCTAATAAATTACACCAAAGAATAACCAGCTCCCTGGATAGACCATAATATGAATCATATACAAAATGAGGACACGGGTGTACCAGTTAATTTTACTCAAATATAATACGATGGAATTTATCATTAGGATAGCGGACACTTATTAAGTTGTTCTACATAATAATATTTGTTGCATTCCTTGCCTTTGCAACACACCATTCCGCGCTTCCTTCCCAGTCGTCCCTTCCGTCAATCTAATCAGTGCTGTAAGTGTAAGACAACAATTTATTAAGGCAACCGTTACGTGTGAATCGTGCTTTTAATTAGATTAATTAAACCACTCTTGTCTGTTGTAATTGATTAATATCCCGTTTTAATTGAGCCCCCCTTTGGCATTTCACCCAGATTCCGCGTGTTACACTCGTCCATAGTCTTCCCACCTCTCTGGTATACCCCCATACCTCCGCGCCTCCCGCGGGCTAAAACCCTCCCGCCATGTACAAATATAGCCAACATGGTGCGGATTTCATCATTGGTAATATTGATACCCCGTTTATTTGTGAACCAAATGGGATGTACCCACACTTGAGGCAAATCAGTTTCCGATGCAAATGTAAAAAAAAAAAAAAAAGGATTCAAACATGTGAATATCTCACTTTTACCCGCGGGTTACGGTTACACGATCGTGTTTTATGTTTTAGTTACTATTATCTCTTTCTCTTCTAAATTTGTTGTAATTTCATTTGTGTTAATTTCTGGGGAAGCTCGTGATGTGCTGATGGCTCATAATTAGGGGTAGATGTCGGTCACATTTGGTGTAGCACCATGTTAGTAGAAATGTCAGCATGTGAAAAGATATGTCTCTCAGTTTGCGGCGGAAGAATATATATCCTGAACAATCGAATCCATTCTTAATTTGATTTGTGTGTGTGTGTGTGTGTGTGTGGTGTGTTTTTTGTCGTTGAAAATACTTTTAAATTTACGGTCGGAGTATCACTTGCCTTTAATTATCAAACAAATATTTGATTTACAATAGAAAATAATAATTGTTTTGTCATAAAACCGAGGCATATAAGTCCCCTCTCTACTCGCAGAAGTTCAGGTTCAATCCGTTAATCAGCGAATGATTAATGGCTGCTTTGTTGGCGAACTGATATTTATCACTTGCTCCACGCCAGCAAGGGGCGGGCAACACGCTATAGTACATCACGCCCCGCTGAATTGCTATCACGTCACGTGATAAAGAAATCAAATATTTAGTTAACATCTTGAAATTGATATTGCGGTGATAGTTGTGCCGCTATATTCGCGAGGCTTTTTTTTTTTTTTTTAATGTCATCGGTGTATACCGTGCATGTAATAATATATCAAATCAAACTCCATCATCCACGGTGAATTGTCCCATTAGTTGTTGACAATCTACATACCTAGTGTCCGGTGTTCGTGCCTGAATTGATTGCCGTTTAACCTCTTTCTCGTCTTTCCAGTGTGTTGCCCCTTGTCGCTGAAAATGTACAATTTCACGCAAGATAGACACCCGTTTATGACAACGCGATATTATTATCTTTACCCATGTTACATGGTATTGATGCATTACACTGTTTATGGATGATTACAATTATGTTACCCGCGCAAGCCATGTTTGCACAGGCGCAATTTAGCGGAGTATAAAAATGTTAGGACTGATTAGGCATTCCTAATTGCGCTTATACTCCCTCTGTTTATTCAAGTAGTCGCTCTTCTCCTTGTTTGCTTGGGTTTTTTATTTTTTATTTGTCGATGGAAATTATCGCAATATTATAATAATAATATCAAACAAGGTCTAAGACCTTACGATTATGCGGCAAAATTCATTTTTTCGATTGATTTGTATGTATGACGAGACAAATCATATTACTGTCACGTTTTATACAAAGGGAATGAAAATGTACTTAAACAGATAAAAGTTTAATGGAACAAAACCAAATTAAATAAGGAAGTTCGACAGCATAACTACTTTAAAATATAACACATTTATAATTAAATGCATGCATCTATCTATATACATTATATTGCATTTGCAAACTAAAATGGGCAACCGTAAATGCAAATATGAAGTATAATAGAAACAAACACACATGCCAACGAAATCAAATGCAAATTAAAAATGGGGTATGTTTCATAACTTAATCCGTATACTCATCAATCAATCAAATTGTGATTCATTCTTAGATAAATACATACAATAAAATACAACGTACAACGTTTTCTGGCTGCATGAAATTGAGGAGAGAGATAGATGAGAAATTGAGGAATGATGAGATGAGGTGTTCAATGTTTTCTTTTCGCTAGTCGAGAGAGGGGTGATTCACGTCTGGGTTGAGCCTCAGTCACCCCGATCGACCCTCCTCCTGGAAATCGGTAAAATAATGAAGACGAGAAAGGACGAGACGAGACAAGACAACTCGATTTGTTATGCACATTTGGGAGTTCAAAACGACACACAAACTGACGGTTTAAGTGGCGGCTTTTCGACAAGATACGGGGGCTGAAGGGTTTGTTTGCTACGCCTAGGTACACAGTCAAGCAAAAACCTCTCGACTTTATTAAACTGGACGGAGAAATAAATACCCCTCTCTTGTCTTCAATTTACATGTAAAACACGCTGCCGGAATTAGTATGTATTTTTTAAAATCTTCTTATAAATGCCCTTTTTAAAATAAAATGAGGAATAAACCAATCGGGCTGCTATGTCATATTATATTAAACGAATGCTAGGGTGATATTGATACACATAACTTCCACCCTCTCTTTGGGGGTAAAGGGGGGGGGGGGGCGATATAATGCTGCATGTTCATTGACGTGCATTAGAATGCGGACAAAGGGATCGCTTTTCTGGATGACTGCTACTAGGTCCGTCGATCCATACTTTGAAAAGGGGGTTGAAGACATTGCTATTGTATTTGTTAACATGAGCCGCAAACGAGGGTTGAAGGATGGTCGAAGTCACGTGACATGATCGATCACGATGTGACCCCTCTGACATGGGGGAATCTGTTTGCATGCTCTTTTCGACGCAAACTTATACAACATCTTGTTTTGATCGAACTGGATCCCAAACTGGTCGATAATCTAGAAGTCACACATCTGGAGAAAGTCTTTCGCACTTATACAGTTGAAGACATCGTACATGATCATCGATCGTCTAGATTTCTTGAATCGATTATTAGAATGTGCCTTGTCATCGATCATGTGATTCCGATACAAGACATTTTCATTACCTTAATGTTTCCCAACTGTTTTCTTTAATTCGTACCGTCACAACCCTGAATACATTATTTTCAGTAAGAAGGAATGAGTTGCTTTCCGATCCAGAGAAGGAAAAAAAGGATGCATGCGGCGATTTTCCGCAAAGAATTTTAATTAACATATTATTCGCACTTATTGGAAATTTTGCTCGAGCATCCCATGCAATCTGTCGTAATGAAGGTGTATAGAAGGAAACTTGACAAGTTGAAAAGAAGAGGGGTGGGTTTTATCATGGGACTACGCTAATGAATGAGTAATAAGCATAATGGAGCTCAAAACGTGGAGTTATTGAAAAATGTGCATCCAATGATTTTCAGACAATCTTTCAACTACAACAACAAAAATAGTGTAATGTGTGTTTATGATGAAAGTGGTTTGTATTGAAACACCGAATCTATTCCCAGTGAATGACATGAAGTGAAATTGCGAGCTGAAAATTGATAATCGTTGAAATATTCATGTGCACGGAGAATATATTTATATGGTGTGGTGTTGTCGCCGCCGCCTCTTGTTGGCACCATCACTGATAGCCCATCCGCGGCTCCACTAATAGCCGAGGGACGGGCGAATCTCCGCCGCGATAATGCCCGCCAGTTCGATAGAAAGTTAGGCGAAACATGCCGCTTCGCGCGCCCATGTTATTCGTATCGGTGATGCGATCGATGGCACGCAACTCATTTCCATGCACTCCGCCTCGGATCATCGCGGGTGTGATAGTGCGGAGAGGGGGGAGGCTTTGAGGGGTGAAGGGGTGAATGAAAACCATACCCACATTAAAATGTTGTACAAGTTAGTCTTGATTAATAATAGAATTAAACATGCTGGCCGTTATGTCTCTCCCATTACCCTCCCATCATGTCCATTTTATATCATGTTTATCGTATGCAATTGGGCTATGCAAATAGGTGTCCCGTGAAAAAGGGGTGACCCAGTTAAACGATACCTTGCTTGATCTTTCACCCCCCCCCCCCCAATTCCTGTCCATTACCATGCTTGCGATTCAGTCGGTTGCAGTGTAGCTCCGCCGCCACGCGCGTGAAACTGATATTGTGCAGGATTAAATCTGATTATCCGATGAGGTGCGTGATCGATCTCCAGATCATGATGTGGTTTCATCGAGGGGATGGATGACCAGGGGAGCCGATGTGTGGCATCGTGATCAGCGATCACTCTACCCCCCCCCCCCCCCCTCAACCACCCTATTGTCCCACACTCGCGGTAGCTCACCTATCATGTTCTAGATAACCAGCCCGTGTAATCTATACTTTCCCTTACTACCAAATGAAGCAAATGCTTGCCAGATCACATCCCAAACATCGCATGTACCCAACATCCGACCCCCATCTCTGCTCATCTACCATGTCTTCGCCCTAACAACAATATTCCATTTCGAAATAAATTCTCATCTCCCATCGACATGTATTTTATTGGGCAAGAGACAGCAATATTCAGATTACAATCGTCCGCATCCAAAATTATAATTATAATACTTGAAAAGATTGAAAATAATCGAAAATAATTTAATGAGTCAAATTGAAGGGAAATTTCTTTTTGATTTACTCGATTGTTTAAAAGGTCAACTTTTAAAGAGAAAATCCAAGCGTCTTCATAAAAATAATTGTCGTGTTAGAAAGAAAGAAAAAGTACTATGAACAAATCATGGAAACTTCCCCCACTGAAATTTCGTAAACGAGGTATTTTGAACTTTGAAAATGAAAATGGCAGTAAAGTGACTAAGAGTTTACATTGCAACTCTAGTCTTTTTCCTCAAAAATTCCCATGACACTGTCCATTGTCCATGACTATAATGAACACATCGTTTCGCTAGTTCCCACCAATTTATGTGGATTATACAAGACCGATATTATTACTATATTGACACTAATTTATTTCCACCTTTCGAATAAGATGTTTGGATAGGATCACTTACAATTACTACTGGTTTTAGGCGCCGTATGTCACGTATATTTTGATGTAAAGAGTGGAAAATGAATGCTCTGTAAGTGTAGGTTAGCTGAATAGCAATTAATACAAATACACAGTCATTGATTGTATGAATTAAATGCTCAAATATGTGTTCAACTATTATATTCTTCCCAGGGGGTATCTTTGAGCCTGATGTCAATCTTTTGCATCGTTTACCTTTTTGCTAGCCATATTAACGATTCGATTGTCAGTGCATGGGCACAGGACAAAATTCCGCCATGAATATTATGTGAGTCAATAATTCTCATACCAGTTCCTGTACGCTTGCCCCATTTCTTGGTTCTTTGCAGAGCATCATGGTTTGAGTACTGTGACCCGTATGATTCCTATATACATACAGTATATGATAGAGAGGAGGAGAGAGCGTTTGTCGTGAGCGATGCAACCCCTTTTTACAATTTCTCAATTATTTCTTCTCCGCGAGATGCTTTCCTTCCAATGAAAGACTTGTCCCCACGGAGTAAAGCGAGCCTCCTGCCTGCTTGGCTCTAGAATGGATACCCCACTGGTGCGACCGATCTCGTTCCCGGCCTCTTTTCTCCGGGCCGTCATGATATCGCTGGGTTTGGTGATCTTGGGAGGGGTGTCTGGAGCTCACACAGGGCTTGTGTAAACCCCCACAGGAGGGGTGACTGTTTACTCGCTAACCTACTAGTATCATCAATTATATGGGGTTCAAGTTTGCTTCGCTATTGAAGGCCTATCCCCCGATGCTTCCTGTTGATTGTAAGGATTGGGTATAGTTTGAGTAGTTGGCCACAGCGCAAACTTACTCTTTTACTGCATTCAGTGCAGGTCGATGCCCTTCTATCAATGCATACTATAAATTTGCCCATATTTTCTGTTTCTTGACTATTAACTTAGACCGCGATTGTTCCTTATAGCACTATAGCACCCGCTGTAAAAACCGCTCTATATACAGCGAGGTTGGAGTCTTGGTGTTGGTGGGGTTTATAGGGTCTCTGATATGGGGACTATATATTGCCCAGGCGCACATCTTATGGAAACAACGCGTTAGCCACACTTGACTACACGCTTTGTCACACATCCCGCCAGGGAGAAACGAATACTCGTCGACCCGACACATTTCTGTTTGGTTTTTGTCATTAGATCCCCGCCAGGTGAATAAAGCCCTCACCTGTCCATCATTTCTACACCTCCTATTTGCATACACACGTGTAAACATTCGATTAAAACCCAGCGTGCGTTTACTTCTCTCTTTTTTTTTAATACTCCACGCACTTCAACTTGCATTGAGGTGAAATCGGGTGAAGCAACCAATCGTGCCCTAACAATCGCCCATCAATCGTTGGGTTATAATAGAATAAAAAAGGCAGAAAAGGGGTAGATATGCGACAAATTGCCCACCTCAATACTCGAGCGATATCAAAAAGCGTATTATGATAAGGTGTGTGAGTACGAAAAGCTAACATATATCAAGTGATACAGCGGAAACAGAGGCGCAAGAATAATAAAATCCAAGTAGCAAGGTACAGAAAAGGGCACAAAGTAGCCAACAATGGAGACTCAAACCGCACTCGGCTCACAATAACATGAACTTATTAAGACGGGGTGACAAGCCCGGTGTGATTGACTGCTACCGATGTATTGTGTCAGGCCAGCTCTGAAATACAATTCTAGGGTGGTAATGAATGGGAAACTAGCAACAACACACGCTAGAGAGCAACCTCAAAAAGGAAGTTACACAGGTGATTCTGGGTGAAAGAATCTATTATTTTAGGCACAAACACGCTTCCGCTAAAAATGCTGCGTTTTTGCGTTTTTACATCAGGTATTTCTACCGTAATTTGTCACCAAAATGCTCGTAAATCAGACAACAAAGACGATGAAAGACTTTTATGATCGCTGGTTTATACCCGAGCTTAAATTTGATTGATAATGACATAAATCATTGTCGTTTTTTTAATGCGACGTTTGCCACCTAATCATGTTGTGGTACTGAGCAAATAAAGGGTGTTTTTATATTCCATATGTTATGTTTGTTGAATTATAACGATTATATTCCACATCATCCATTAGCAAAGTACATTCTCGATAAGCAAGAAATCCACTTCCGCAACATTGACTGTATACACGCATTCAATCTAACACGATGTAAACAAGAGTAAAATTAGTTTGTGTTTGGTGCGTTTGAAAACAAAAATATTTAAAAGTAAGACAACATCACTATGCTCGTTTGCAAGAAGGATTGTTATGTAATAATGACGATGTGTTCTATGACTGTTATCATACATTTCATTTGATTGTTCTACGATATTATTAAAATCTAGTAATTAATGCCCCCGTTCTCTCTTCTTGTTCTTCCCGCCTTTTGCAGAATGCAGCAGCAACAGCAGCACTCCCTGCAGAATAGCAGCGTGTCCAATTCAGCACACTCGCCGCAGCTCTCCGATGGTGCGACCCGTCTGATGAGCCCTCACGCCGATAGCCCCTCGCCGCGGCTCCTCACCGACTCGCCCCCTCTGGACTCGCCGCCTCCACCGGGCTACCACGACGACGACGATGATGACGATGATGATGACCACCATCGCCACTGATTCGCTATCGTCGGATGAGAGACATTTAATAGACTTTTATTTTTTCGTTTATGGAGACGAAAAATTTATTTAAAGAGCGGACTGAAACCGCGGTACTTTTGTTGCATGCTGAGTTTTTCGTCCAATCACGAGACGGGGATTCAGTCGGTTGGAGGTGTCATTATTGTTAGGGCGAAGAATGAACACTCGAATCTCTCTCTCTCTCTCTCCTCAGCGCAGCCGAGAGCAAATCGATTTATAGCAACTCATTTTACAAATTCACTGTTGTTCCTGCAGAGCGTAATCAAATAGTTATATTTTGACAATCTAATCATTTCTTGAAGTGTTATCCCCCGATGTAACGGTGGTAATTCAAACATTGCTGAATGTTTTCTCGGCGCTCGTCACAAGCATACATTTCGCAAGCAGCGATCGTTTTTAATTAATATTTATGAGCGCCAAAGCCAGGGGCCACAGGCTTCTACCGTTACTCAGCCCTACGAGTCTAAATACAACAGAACGTGAGACTAATATTAAGATATATTATTCACGCTCTTGATACTAACTATTCAAGATCTCTCCCGATTTTCAAACACAGTTTAAAAAAGAGGCTTCAAGCCTATTACTTTTTTTTTTTACCGGTTTCGATTTGATGTGGAGAGTAAATTATAACAAGAAGTTTTTTTTTCTCATGTCCCCATTATACTGTTTCTTTATTTCTTAGTCATATCTTGCCCGTGTATTATCACTTTATCGTATGCGTATTGAATGCGATTAGTGTAATATACAAGATCCAATTAGGTGTGTACATGTACATAATTATCACGAAGTTGTGAATAGCGCTCTTTCATTCTCAGTCAGTAACACGGTATTCATGTTTCAAATTACATGTCTCGGGCTCTTCGTCTGAAGACTGAAGCTTAACACAAATACCCTAAAATAGTTAAATGAAAATGTATAAATGGGAAGAAAATCTACTTCTTTACCGTAATAGTTTGGTGGTAATGAATATTGTGTGGACATGTATGAGAAACAAAGTTTATTTTTCGTTATAGATGGGTTTATAGATTGGGATAGATCGGGTATAATATTATTATTATTATTATACCGTATAGGCTACGGTGTTTTTTGTTTGTCTTAAACAAACTTGACAAGTCTGCATTCTACATAATAATTTATTGTATTCTGTAATTTTTGCTTCAGAAATTAAGATTCAAGCTACAAGAGACTATAGATATATGTCCGTTCTATTCATAATTTATTATAGATATTTGGGAAATGGGTTCCCATTTTTCAATTCACCGAACAATTATTATATTTGGATAAATTGTAACAAAGAGGAGTTTATGTGAGGTTAACCACCGTGCATGGTGACATATTATACGATGACACTTTGAAGAGGATCCGCAGTCAAAATCTTGTCACATGTTGCCCTCTTCGCTGGCTGCTTGCACAAAGACCCCCACTGTCCCATCGGCCACAGAGTTGGGAACTTGTAGCCCCCATTAAGGGGTGGGGTGAGGGGGGGGGGGGGGTTGTAAACAAAGATGCAGCAAAGTTTGGATGGGAATCGCATTTCTACATTGTCAGCCTAGTACCTCCTTGGTCAGGCTACGGAGGGTTGCGCGATGACACGGCTCCGCCAGTCATTGCACGCAGATGTCTCTTCGGCGACGCCATTTTGTCGTCTACTAACAGACTAATACAGATTGTCACGGACAATGCCCCTAATCTCAACATTTTTGTTTTATATTTAAAAAAAAAACGCTTCACACTTTGTGTAAAACACGAAGAGAATAGATTATCCACTTTAAGTCAATCTTTTCTTAAAGGTTTTTATCTTCTATAACGATGACATTGCACGATGTGTGACAAATAAGTTATTGCAATTGTAACTGTAAATGTTCAAAGACTGAAGAACGTTGTTGTTCTAGATAGTGTTCACTGTGTACAAAGACAAAAGCAAGGATTATTATCTGCATTACTTTGTTGAAAATAAAAAATGACTCTAAATGACTATTATTGCCATGAACTTTCGGTCGTGATGCCCATAGTTGTATGATGTTCTTTACACTCCGTGCATTTCAGTTGAAGGATTTGATAGTTTGTATGTTTGTGTGTTTATGTGTATGTAGTTAAGTATGTATGTGTATGTTAGTGAGTGTTTGTATGTATGTATGTATCATGTGTGTGTGTGTGTGTGTGTTGTATGCGTGTGAGTGTGTTTGTGTGTCAGTATATATGTATGTGTGGTAGTCTTTATGTATGTGTGGATGTCATGATGTATATATGTGCATGTTTTTCTGTGTGTAGGTATGTATTTGCCTAGTAGTTTGTGTGTCTATGTTTCAGTAACGTGTGTGTGCATGTTTGTTTAGCAATGTAAGGTGTTCAATGAGGTTGAATTTTGGCCAAAAAACATCCATCCAACGTGAAATTTTCACAAATTACTTTGTAGACATATCAGATCACACCAATACACATTTGTATTAATCACTCATCACTTTTTGCAGTTGTCAACAAAGTTACTAGATCCAAATAAAATATCTAGTCTTCATAATATACAGACCTGTAACAACATTTTAAATTTAATAACAATCGTTACATTATAATACGAATACATTGTAAATTATTTCTCGAATAATTTTCTGTAGTTAGTGAAATTGATTTCGTTTGCATCTTTCTGACGGTCGTTAGAACTAAATACGTTTACGTGATAGTTCCTTATTATCCCTTCTCCCTTATAAATTGAATGTCATATCCGTGTAACAAGTTACGTGATAAAGGCAAATACATGCACGTACAGGACACCCACATTCTTAGAACACAGACAGATATACAGACGGACAAACAGAGAGACAAACATACGAACAGACAAACAAACATACAGACAAGACAGACAGGAAGAAACAGTAGATCGCACGTGATGAATACAATACTAGTTGATTGTTCAAAGAGGAAATTATCACTTTCCAGCGAATCATTCTGACAAAATAAGCAATTAGCAGTTTATGTGGGAACATTTTCATTAAAAAGTTGCCTCTCGAGTTATTTTTAATAGAATGTCGATACGATGAAGAGGATCTCCAATGAAAGCGGATATTATGATTTGTCCATATTTAGGCAATGACATTACAACAATTCAGGGGATAATTGGAGGTGATTTCAATCACTGTTTAGTTAATCAACATCCTACATGCTTTTCTTATATACAACGTGGTTTTGTACGTCACACACAGCCACTTGAAACCATTGGAGTATTATTATCTGAGTCTATATGGCCAAGTACATTATTATAGGAATCTTGAAGCTTATTTAAAAATAACAAAATAACAAAATATTAAAAACATAAACCTACTTTGACGGGAGGAAATGAGTGCACTCCATTTCAAAGAAACGGGAAATTATTAACAACGAGGAATAACAAAAAAACGAATATTACTTCTTTTGACAATTCTAATAATCATTCATGTCGATGATAAAACAAAACTATATCCGTCTAATATTAAAAGTTAAAACTTTAACTGATATTTTATTCTGCTTTGATTTAGTTAAGAATAGAAAATACAACTTCGAAGGCAGTATAAGCGAGACAATTGAGCTACAAAAATACCAGTTCCCTAATGAGACGATTAAACTTCAACTTAACCAAACAACAGCTTGGAAATGCAGCCCGGTTTAAATTAAAGTCAGATTTAAAGTATTACAAAAAACAAAGGAGCTTTAAAAAAAAGACAACTAATAAAGAACAATACCGGCCTGTGCGCCGTATAACATGTATTTTGATGATTAGAAGCAGTTCATGTTCAATCAACAACAAGTAAGTAAGTAAGTAAAATACTCTCTGAGGGGCTTATTAGTGCTCAGAGAGGTTAAGGCCCTGGACCACAAATTTAAAAAATAGCTCGTTAATGTTCTATTTTATCCTAGCTTCCACGCCTCTCCTATTTCGTACACTCCATTTGAGTTGCCAGACTCGCTAATGAGTGCGCTAACACTAACGCAAACAATGACAAACAACGGCTTGCGCGCGCGCCATAATTTCTTCTACGGCTTCGCTACTACTACTACACCCCTCTTACGGGTCATCAGAGGGCGCCCATAGAGAACATGAAGAGGACATCATTCATGATAATGATTGGGATTATCACTTCCCTTCAGCCCTCATTAGTTAAATTGTCTTCCAAAATGACAGTGAGGTAGCGTGGTCGGGCTGATTTGAGGGGGGGGGGGGGGGGTTAGAGGAGGAGGAGACGGCACGTAAGTTATTCAAAGAAGTTTACCCTCATGTTTTATTTATTGGGGACACGGTGCCCCCTTGCCTCCCCCCCCCCCCCCCCCCCCCCCCCCCCCCGTAGCTACAACACTTCAAAAGGACAACAAGGCCCCTGAGGAATCCACAAGTAGGTTGCTGGGGGGGGGGGGGCTCATAAACTGCCGACATAATATAAATAGCTGTCATTGGTTATTTTTCTTCCATTCTGTTCATGTCTTCGTCTAGATAATGAGGCAATTGACGGTTCTTTTCCTGAAACCGTACAGTTTGATAAGTTGGATTATAACGCCATTTTAATAATAGCAGCCGTCCTTGCGCAAGCATCGGCAGATGTTGTATATTCATTAGTTGCTATTCTCGTTTAACATGAGTTATGAGATGAACCGTCAATGTTTTAACATAGAAATATAATATTAAATGATCTCTTTTCTTGAATTTCTAAATAATCATCAACTGGTAGATGCACTCTTTATCATTTTTATGCGCAAACAAAATTTAATATAACACAAACAAAATATTAACTAATATTAGTTAATTATGACAACAATTGTTAATTTTGCATTGATGACAAACGTTTAGTTTGAACTACATAATCGTAATGATTATGAACTATATTAAAATGGTTGGGAAACACTTTAGAATAATTTTCAGACGCTTGCCCCTCCCCCCCCCCCCTTCTCTCTCTCTGTTTGTTTTTGCTATTACATGCCGAAGAAAGAACAAAATAGCATGAGCTCTGTAATTAACATCATGGCTAAACTTTGGCGTTTTGGTAACAATCCGCACTGATTATTTTGATACTAACGACAAACACGCGCTCACAAACACCCACCATGCCATCGAAGTAGTATTGTTTCTTCTACTTATTCACAAAGATAACATAAAAAACTTGCTCTTTTATCAGCAGCGAGCATTTCCGGTCGATGTGGATACCTCATGGGATGGGATACCTGTGAAAGTCGGGCTCCCATAATGCAGCGCGTCTGTGTGTGTGTGGCTAGCCTTTAGAAAAGGCCCAGCTGTGTGGCTGATACATCGATACTGGGCTGGTTTGATCAAGGAGGTATAAGGTTAGCTAACCTTATACCTCCTTGGTTTGATAGTATTAGTAAGGTTCTTGCTCAGAATGTTCCATTCGATCACATGATTGAGGGGTACATACTATCACGAGGGAACCATTGACAAAAGGCTAGTGTGTCAAGGCGAGCATCCGAGCTCCGTGCCAAGATGGCTTTGTGTCAATTTGGGGTTCAATTAATGAGACGCAAGGGGGATAAAGACGCTTCATTCAAAACCTGTTTGAAATCAGACTTTGTCAGATTAGGGTGTTTACACATCGACGCGCATGAATGTGAACGGCCAAACAGATCATAATCTTGCATTTGTTCCGGAAACTAAAGCTTGTTTACTAACATTTAGAGAACGGCATCTAAATTTAGGAACCAGTGCACTATAACACTGATTGCCTATTGAAGTAAAATTCATTCGGATGGCCATATCTCAGCCAATACGTAACCTATTCCTTTGATTTTCGGTATTTGGTCATTATTTGTTATGCTCTTTCTGACAATGAAGTCCAAATTTGAAAATTCTAAAAAAAATGTTTATGACATCATTTATGACATCACACTTCACCACTCTATAAGCAGTCATGATTATGTTTATGCTACAATATGGAAAAGGCCACTCATACAATTAATTTGCATCTCTGATTGCATTCAAATTATGTATAAGAGAAAATCACATTTTTGTCCCACTTTTAGGCAAAACAGATATATGTATAATATATATACTACAAATTATTCATGCAGATAATAATCAAAACCGTAATAATGTATGTATCGCTATAATGATGAGGTTACATACTGAATGAACGATCAGTGCTAAAAAAGAACTATACTCGGTGCAGGCTAATCATCATGCCTTTGCTAATTAGTATCATTTCTCTAACGATGCATTTGAGACAGTCGTCTGAAAATTGAGCTGCCCTGTATATACACGGTACATACAAATGCCACCACTAATTAGTATCTATTCTTTTTGCATGCTCTTTGTTTGTATCAATTAGCGTACATTTTGCGCTGGATTTGATTTTTTTCTCCGTCAACAAGTGGCTATAGCCCTGTTATCATGGTTAATAATTATTATTTCTTCTTGTCTGTTCGTTAAATTAAAGGGATACGATTCTCTGGGTGCATGCTTGTCATATTTAAAGCGAGCAAAACATAATCATATCGCGCTACTGCGAGGCTACACAAAGACATTGTACAACATCGTTGTATAACATTATTGAATAGGCACGCAATCTGGTTAACATTTGCCAAATGTTTATTTGGTTTGTAAAAACGAAATGATGTTTAATGTAAAATTGTGTACATCGCATAATTGTTTCAAATTAATTAAGTGCAATAACAGAGAATATAATCTTTATATAAAGAATAATGGATATAGTTTAAAGGATTTTAAAATATATACATAATCGTAGTAGCAACTTTTTTTAATAATATCAAACTAACAATTTAACAATTTATATAAAAATTGGCGAAAACGGTACAATAATGATCTTTGTTCATATTGCAATTAACAAGAGAATGACGGTAAAACTACCTGCTTATACTTGTAAGATTTCCTCCCAAAGCACGTCATAATATAAATACAACCAAAATAAAAAATATAATAAATAAAACTAAATCAAGGCGGGGTCGACCCTTTAAATTGTAAAGCTGGTCTAGTAGACGTGAGGTGGTCACAGCACGACATCTCGTTAGAGATCTACTCGCGTCCGGTCATCTCGCCCCCGTCTCCCGTTATAGCTCTCATCATCGAACCCGTGCAGTACACCAAATCCTCTTGTCATTCAAATCAAGTTTTTTTATTTATTTGTTTGTATAGTAGAGTAATACACACGCAATACAGAGACAGAACATAATGAAGAAGTTGATTCCAAAAGGCGCTAAATCCACTTTCGGTGAAAATTGTCAATGATCGAAGCGCTATACTATTGTGTTATCGTATATAGCCAGCTATAAATCGAAATTTGAGGGCAAATAACGAAACCGAACACGAAATATGGATCATTCAACAGTCTTACTCCCATTATAAAGCTGTGTGCACAATATTGGTGCAGATCTTTACGTAATACATATAGTTCGGGGGGGGGGGGGGGGAGGGGGGCATGAATAGATCACCCCTGAACAATAAAGAGGATACGCCAGTGGTGTGCACACAGTCAGAGAAATAATACACTTTTTTTTCTCCAAAGTAAATAAACTTGATTTAGCGCCTTTTGGCATTAAGCACTTCAAATCTACACGGCCGAAATGAGTCGAATCGGTGAATGTATTATATCATTATGCGATATATCTCGTCGCGCCAGGGGGTCTCGGGTAAATGAGCGATAGGGCTTCGCCATGAAGTTCAATAAGTTTCCAAAATCAGGATGATTCTTTTTTTTCTTTTTTTCAAAGAGGGAAAGGGAACACCTGGCCGGGAAGAAACTAGTCAGATTTTGAAAGGTTTCTTCCGTTATCATTACTCATAAGTTTATTTGTCGCTTTGTCTTTTTGATTTGCACACACCCATCAGTTGGTTCTTCTCTCAAGAAAAGAGAAGAAAAAAGGAAACGCCTCACGGGAAATCAAACGTATGTATTATTCGAAGGAAAAACACAAACAAGTTGACTTACATTTTCATCTAAATGAGTTGCAACGAATCATTATTGTCAGGAAACAAATAATATATGAGCCGGAAAAAGACTTGATCCGTTCTAAAAAATAAAAAAAATTGATTATACTCATCAATCTGTTGAAACTTATTAATATTTTGAAATTATCTGTCGAACCCGAGTCCTCAGTCTTGCTAGACTGGTGATCAAACCAGAGAAATTGTTTTATTTGCTCTTTCATTTGATACGATTGTTTTACAAAAACAAATACAACTTCTTTTAGAACCCCCAATAATCGGTACAACACTGAATACATTTGTGTTTCTCCTGATTGAATAAAGGTTTTACGATAGGAAAATATGAAGAAATATAAATTCTTTTGGATATAGTTCACAGTCGTTCGGTTGTTATTTTCTTATATTTTAGTTGGCCATTTACCTGTCACACAGACAGCGGCTCAATTCCCATTTGAATCGCATTCATCCCAAACATAATATAGCTTCATTATATTCGTCAATCACGGAGCTTGATGCTTCAAACGTTATAGTCAAAACCACAAAAAACAGTATGGTATCACTTGAAAAAACCGATCTCCCGCGTTCATTTATCTGCTCTTCGGATACCCTAATGACCGCATATGCTTCACGCTCTCTTTTACAAGGTTATGCTACACATTATTATCCGAGTAAAGGAAGAAAAAAGGACCCCCGCTTGATCTTTTGTGTTGTACTAATTTTCCGCCTATTTGCTGATCTAACGAGGGCGTAGGGAATAGATAGGATATGAAGCGATAGATCAGCTCATTATCGCATCATTAAGACCACACAAAATGAGCACCCGAGTTATTGGTCATTTTCTCGGCGATCGCTGTCACCGGGGTATTGTAATGATGAGTCAAGAAACGCGAGTGAAAAGGAGGCGATTCTCGGGAACAGGATTGGGGCGGATTCCCGCGGCGCGGGAACAACAGGTCTCGATAGCGCGCGGCGGGTTGCGATTGGGGGGCGCTATCGATTGGGCATTTGTGAGTGGCTGGCCCCCACATGGGTAACTGTTCACCTGTGAATGGGAAGCCAGTCTCACGCCCATCGTAAGGATTCCCATGTTGTGACATGAAAGGCCGAACAGCATGATTTCAACATAATGAAACACACACGAGCAATCATATCTTTGTTTCCGAAATAAAATGAGAAAGAAAAAAAATCCCCTTGCATGTCTGTCTGTCTGTCAGGTCAGATCGCTATAGAAAATGTTTCACCTTTTTATTCGCCATTCTATGATTATGATCAGGGTTTTTTCAATGGATAATTGACAGCCAAGGTATCAATGTGTGAAAAAGGCGTTATACCTTTTTTTCTGGTTGCGGTAATTGCTGCTCACAACTTGACGTGGCAGTTCATCATGGCAGTATTAGTGTATGATTTGAAAATGAGGAATTAGTCTTGGGGGTCATGTCGAGCTCGCTATTATCTGGGAGGGGTGATCATGACGCGTGATGTCTCATTAAACTGTTGTGCCATGACACATGGATCGCGGCCATTGATACACCTTGCCATGTCTTGACTGAAAATCAAGGCTTTCACGCTGCGAGGGGGTTTTGTTCGACAAATTGGAGCATCGATTTTTCACCCCTCATCTATTAGAGAGTGATGGGCACGACTGATGAGACCCGCCGGGCTAGACACCCGCCAGGGACGGGCTCTCAGAGGCCTCAACAGGACACGAGGTCGAAAGCTGAGGGGCTTTTTATTTATAATGCATGTTTGTGTGTAGAATTATGAAGTAATTGGTGAAACCTGGGAAATAATGATTATCCTACAATCATGAACAAATTCACATTGAGCGTGATAATAACATTTAAAAGATTGTACTGATTTCTGATCTCACAATTAGATTAACGAGATATATTATTTCAATTTCGGTGAATTGATATTGTCAGAAGTTTGAAAAATGATCACTGGTTGATAAATGTATTGCTTACGTTGCCATTGCACGCTGGCTTTATATCAAAATTACAATTTGGTATGAAAAATATGATCACAAATTTGTCGTTTCGATTATGACACAACTCGATTCTGTTTTTAGAGTTTTGTACAGTTCAAGTACTATACGGTAATCAAAAAAAGTATTTCTCCTTTTTTTTAAAACGTTTTCTCGTATAGAGGGCGCAGTCGCTCTGAACATAATTACCGAGAAGCAAATATGGTAAAAGGGAACACAAACGTTTATAACCAACATATTATAGTAGTTTCATGACAGAAAATAAATGTATTTACGTGTGTATAAAAAAAATGAAGTTTTATAAGAATTTGTATATAAATCCGAAAGCTCATCGAGTGTATATGCAAATTATATTCATGAACAAAATAAGAACACCATTGTTTATGAATGAAGATAGTAACGTTTCTAAGAATTTTGATCTCCATAACGTTATATTTAAAATGTTTTAACAACTTGAAAAAACACACTCAAACTATCTCTTCAACTACGAATTCCTTCGAAAGTCTACTTGCATTTAACGACATGATCTTCTAAACACACTAAACATTTTTAAAGCACTAACTTGTTTAAGGAGGAAGGCGAATGCACTCATTAAACATGTTGAACGCGCGGAAAACACGGATAAAGCTTTCTACAAACATAGAGCATGATAAACATTACATACTTAGGAAGGATATAATACCTCGATGAGATGGTATTTGGAAGTAGCTTTCCGTTTATGATGCCATCTGCTTTTGTTCGCTAAGAGGGGTCCGATACAGAGTGGAGGAGGGGTAAACAGTCTCAAGGAGGGGGGCAAACAATTTAGGTTGGGGGGCAAACATTTGTGTCTCGGATAGAAAGCATTGGAGGGGCTACTTTAGAAGGCACTTCTTCGAGGTTTATCATGTTGTATGTCTGTTTATACTATGTTTACTTTTATTTTCACTGAACCAGTTACGGAACATGAAGAGAACGGGACATTTCTCTAAAGCTAACAATACAATGACTGTATACACTTTCGGGACTTAAAATAGCGACAAAACTTGTACAGAATGGTGTAGCGTTTGCGTATATCATGTCTGACACTAAACTACATGATCATAATAATGTATAGCAATAAGTAATGTGAATCAATACTTAGTGATTTAAAGTACTTATATATCAGCATGATATGTACGAGGTGTTTATGATATCGTTTGGTTTCTATGAGTATTTTGTATGCGTTTATACTTACGAATCGAATCGTTTTCCTTCACGTTCAATAATAATATAAACATTGCATAATACATCAAAGTTTTTTCTGGTAAACGAACATCGTTATTTCAAGCTCTTAACACCAATCCTCGCGTAAAGTATTACTTGATTTGACAGGATTTGGTTATAAAAACAAATAAATAATGGCAGACGGGCCTTCAAATTAATACAATCATGATATTGGATAACATGATATAATTAAGGGGTTTCTTCTTGACTCTAGACAGCGCCAACTATCGGGCACACCTGTTCAGCCGTACGCGATCACGTTTTTTACAGTGTCATAGTTGGATTCAACTGAAAAATAAGAATGACAAATAGAAGACAAAACAAAACAAAAAAACCTTGGATAAAATAAAATAAATGAATAAAATATCACCCCTATCGAATGGATGTGACCTCCTTAACTTTCCCTTACAACACCCAGCTCAACTGATAACGAATTCCCGCACATCTGACATCCTTCTGTTCGTCAGCTATGACAGTGTTTTGTCAACCGGTTACAAGGCAGGTTTCCTTCTGCATATTCATGACAGAGGCTGCTCTTTATCCAAATCCAACTCCCCCCCCCCCCCCAATTTTGTTCTTCTTTTCAAAAAGAAGTTTGGCAACATCCGATCGAAATATCATCTCGTCAGAGGAGACAAGTTAGGCTTAAAGCGCTCCATTAACTTTTAATTACAAGATTTTGTTTCTTCTCCAAAAGTGATATTTGAGACTTCAGAACTATACTAATATCATTGTAAGATTCTTCTGAATAATGTGGGACATTTTAATGTAACACAAACACTCCTTACCCTGTAAAAAGGTGAAACTCGATGTTAGATTATATCACCTAATGACCTTTAATTTTGACTTCGTTCGAAAAGCGTTCCGGAACTCTTTTAATTCAATTCTAAATATCTCCATACTGTAATTAGGGAGACATGTTAAAAATCAAAACCCATTTCATTCTCATGTTTAATACTATACAGCCTAACACCAAGGTATATACATGATATGTGCGAACGCTCCGAGTGATATTAGTTGAATTTGACAAAGTTAATGGATCACTTAAAAGTATTTGAAGAGCTTTCAACCAAAAGGCGCTAAATCCAAATTCAGATGTCTTTGTCACCATTATTTTGTGTAAATTAGGAGGGGAAAATCCGAAGTACTAGAGATGACGAATTTATCAACAAACAAACTCGTTTGTGTGTTACCTGTATAGAAGGAAACGGGGATAACTACAATTCTAACAGTTTGAGATGTTAGTTCTGAGTGGATTAAAAGGAACTGATGACGTCACAATAGGAAGATTATAAGAGGTCTGTTCCGCAGCGCCGCGAGCAACCGTCACTCAATAATTACTGACCAAGGTGTGCTGCAAATACGTACAAACAACCGTGTATTACTTCGATGAAAAACCAATAGAATAACGGATTAATGTTCGAAATACCTATTGGGAAGTAGTATATCCTTTTTAAAATATGAATTATGGTGTTTCTTTAAGGGAGGCAAATAATGTTTGGAAAAATTAATAGCATAAATAAGGGATTAAAACAATTTCGCTTTACCGGTTCTAGATAAAATTACGAATAACCTGTTGAAAAACAATACAAATAATAACACGATCTGTCACATTATGTTTCCAGGTTGCAATATCTTTTTCATTATTATCTTATTGTTTTCCCAACACCACCAAAAGTGAAGGAAAACTAATTCTAAATAATTTTGTTTTATTCCATGCATCGGCGTCGGACTGCTATATCAATTCCCTTGTGGATACATAGAGTGGCGTAGAACCCGTTTTAATTTTATTGAGAAACGCTGCAATCATGTAATTTTATTATAATGATAATAATCATTGGTTATATACTATGGCCATGATAGCCGCGCCACGAGTAGCTCTATCGGTACGCTTTCACCGCGAGCACCCGCATCTCCGGGGTAGCTGATCCTCTAGACGCCGCTTCAGATGACCACTTGTCGGTCGATCATGGCATCAATGCGCTCTTGAGAAGACCATAAAGCGGATTTTATCCTCTTCACCCTCTCCTTCTGGCATCTCCGCCTTGTCTTTGGCGGGGGGGGGGGGGGGGCGCTAAAGGACTTGATGCATTTTGCCGGCCCAGACCCAAATTCACCGATAATTATGTAGCTGTCTATAATAATTATGCAGTATACGTGGATGAGCTAATAATATCATGAATATTTTAGATGAGGTTAGAGCAATTGATCTGATAATATTGGCGTAGCTGCACGGGGTGGGTACGTACCCCAAATAGTTTGACAAAGCAACACACAACATAAGGGCCGACATATTAAAAAAAAGGAATTAAAACAATACATAGAGTGTGTCCCCCAATAATTCACACCCCCCCCCCCCCCCCCCCCCCCAATCAGTTGGATCACGTTCGCTAAGCCACTGGCCCTGGTACATACATTTCAGTGTACCTTTATGCCCGTCGCCAGGATTTGTTCAAGGGGGGTGCGTAATTGACAAAGGTGGCCCGAGACCAATCATGCCCAGACCGAGACCAGTGGTAAAGTTGTGTAAGGGGGGGGGGGGGGGGGGGGGTGGTCTTAGCCAATACCTTTTATGAACAAGACCAATGGAAGCAATGACCGGTCCAAAGACAAAGATAAGTGGACCTTACTGAAATTTTTTTTGGGGGGGCGGGGGTCGTACGGATCCATTGCATCCCCTGTGATAAGAGTTAGAGCTACAATGATTCTATTTACCTCGGTAATGTGTGATAGCGCTGGTTTTGCGACCCTCACCCCTGTCACATAATAATTGTTTCTCGTATATGTATAACAATGAGTTAGAGCCAATGATTCTATTTACATCTGTGATTGCGCTGGGTTGAATTTTGAGCCCTACACAGCCCATAGGGTCTCTAACATCAGTATTTTCCATTCTCCTTTTATCTATTTTTCTACCTGAAGAGAACAGACTCAAAATTCGCATCAGTGTTTTCGGTAGCCCTTATCTCCCATCTTTCTCGAAGTCTGATTATTCTAAATGAGCTCTTTAGGGAATAATGTAAGGCCGACATATTCTATTTTTTGTATGCGCCTTATTATTCATGATATTTGTATAGCTAGTCGATATTTTGTGGGTTAATAGTTTCCCTTTTTAGAATTGTATCAAGGTTTAAATTAGTTTGCATCTCCTCTACATTATTGTACAATAACAATATGCATCTGTCATCATTTGGTATGCCTTTTAACTCCTTCCCATATTGTTTGTTTTATGACTCTTTGATTTATACATTTTTCAACAACGCGAAACAAACAAAAAAACAAGAAGCGACCGTGATTTGTATCGATAAACTTCGATGATAAAAAAAGCATCTTGAGTACGACTGCGAGCGATGGGATTTGTTATTGATTTAGCTTCAATTTCCTTGTGTAGATTACTTGAAATCATGCCAAAGGGCAAACGCGAGGGCGAATCCGTAAGCTCGGTGGAGCGAGATGCGTCCCCCGTTTTTTCGTGGCACGCCTTGGGGCGAGGAAGATATCCTCGGCGAGACGTATATAATCGCGATCGCGAGCACGATCACGAGATTTCCCGAAACTCAGCCCGAGCATCGAGCATAGCCGATCGGCGCTTACTGAAATAGCCGGCAGGGAGAAGGAGAAACAATCGACCATAGAAAGAGAGGAGGAGGAGAAGAGAGTTATGGTTATTAGCAAGAAAAAAGAAATCTAGAATTATTGGAGATCGAGAGAAATGCAAGTGTAAGCATTCAGGGAGAGGAAGTGAGGGAGAGGAATATAGTAAACATTATGATAAACATTATAGGCAATGACAGAGGAGGAGGGTGCGAGAGGAGGGGGAGGGGGGGGGGGGGCTGAGAAAGAGTGAGTTGACGCTATACCTGGTAGCGCAGAGAACATTGGTCATATTCGCAAAAGAGAGAACGGAGTGGGAAAAAAGGTAGGTGATCGAGGGCAAGACTTGGGGTATCCCATAGCTGAGCAATTCACCCCAAGAATTAGTCTAATTATTATTTATCTAGAGTAAATTGCATCTGTTTGCCTTAATTGCGATCGCCAGCAGCAGACCCACATATCGATGGGGAACGTATCTTCATTACGTTGCTAACCTTTGCTCCACTAATTCTACTTATGCAAAACCTATATATACTCGAAAGAATACAATCGTAGTGTCACGTGACTCTGTGTGAACCATTGGCATCGATGGTGTGAACACGATGCGTTCCACATTGTGCATGGCCATTGGTGTTGTTGTGGCCTCCTGTGAAACAAAATAATGTTGTCTGAATGAAGACTAGTTGCTTCACAATGTACTGTGAACATTGAAGGAAGGGGTGTTCTGGTCTAGTGGTCAGAGCTCTGCTCTTCGCACTACTTGGCTCAGGTTCGAACTATTGGCTGCGTCTCTCAGATTGAACGCGTCTGCAAAACCAAATAACCAACCAACCAACTAAACCTACTTTGAGACTGAGTAACGTGGTTGTTCCATCGATATACACCATTTTTATTTCGATGGGTTGTTCCCGTCAGATCTCGTCTCTACTTCCTTAATTTAATTTGAGACAGTTTTGGGGGGAATTTTTGAAAGACTTTTACGTGAGTGAATGACGTTGCCGTGTTTTTCTGGATGTTGTGGAGGTGATTCGTGACATACAGTGGATCACATTGTATATATAGGGCAAACACTCTTCACAGTGTGAACATGCTTAGAACACACTGTGGTAAAACCTCTACTCACTGTGTGATTTATATAGAGTACAATACGTCACCCTATATGTGTATCACATTGTGCGAATCTAGGGACCTAGTAACTTTATTGATATCATTCTATAAATTTAAAAAACTGGAGAAGGGTTGATAAAATGTGTATTTCTGTAATTAAATCTGATAAGTATGTCCATTGCATGGGTGATGTGTGAAAATAACGCGGTAAACGAATGCCATACTAAAACCGAGTAATGAACGAAAATGCAAAATTATATTTGCCTACTCATGGCGACTTTCAGTTTCAAATCCGATTACTGTAATCTTACATATCTTCATAACGGAGGGGAAATTTGGAAAGCCGAAACCTGTTCCATGCTTCTTTTGGTATTTAAAGGACAATGACATCCATACTTTTTTTTTACACTATAAGACACTAAATAGGATGAATAGTCCCTGAAAATTTGAGCACAATCGGTCAAGAAATAGAAAAACTATGGCTCTTTGAAGAAAGCCATTTATTTATATACGGGTGATTCAAAATGGCAACGCACTCTAGCAAAGTTGTGGACTACTCCCCATACATTTTGTACCCAACATTTCAATTTTGTTCAATTTTCTCAAAATTTATGTTTACCCTTCGTTTGAGTTCAACATATTTTGTGTAGAATGCATTTATACATAACATATCATGAGTTGGGGGAATGGAAAAGTGTCACTATGAAGAAAACTTTAAAAATGGGAACTTTTTTGTACAAAACATATGGGGAGTAGTCCACACACTTATCAGAGTGCGTTGCCAATTTGAGTTCCCCATAGGAATAAATGGACATCTTCAAAGAACCATAGTTTTCTTGATTTTTGCCCGATTATGCTCTAACTTTCAGAGATTATTCTTCCTAATCTCTTCAAGTATATGGAAGCAATATTTTGCTTGGGTTTCATTGTCCTTTAATACGAATGCAACGAGGTATGTGAGAACCCGCTAGAGTTGTTCTGATAAAATGTGTGGATTTTGAAAATGTTGCAAAAGCGGAGACAAAGAAGGGCATCGATTAGAAATAGTCATTGCGGTAAAAACAAGATGTATACGTCTTATTCTATTTGATTTTAAATGTCATATTCGATATGCATGTTCAGAAATAGATAATATGTCATGCGCCTTACCCGTATAAATCAGAGAGTAAAAAAAGGTCGAACGTATTAGTATATATTGAATGTTTCGTTGGGTGACTTCGACATGATTTGGGGAAGTTGAATCCTCCCACAAATTACATAGCCGTTGGCATGTATACACTCATTTCATCTCGCGTCCTCTTATAATGATATAAAGACAGTGTCGACATAGTCTCTAGTCCGATACTATCATCATATGACACCTTTGTTTATGGAAGTCGTTGATGTCTGTTTGTAAGTATTTACTTTATCGACAGTTCCCTGATTGATCAACGATCAAAACGTTACTTTATATATACTCTTCTGTTTTAGGCATTATTTATACTTTTTTGTTTTTTGTTTTATAAGAACCGTTCTAGCTTTCCTTATTCGTAAAACAAATGTCCGGTGCCATCTTGTGAACGCATTGCGCATGGCGCAAAGTACACAGTACACAATGGTGCTCGGTATTGTGTAGCGCGCAAACAAGTTCGGAATCGGACTACCCTGTACTGACCCACACGCCACGACGACAGTCTTTAAAGGGATCTAGTAACTTCGTTGACATGTGCAAAAAGTGATGAGTGGTTGATCAAATGTGTATTGTTGTGATATGATATGTTTACTGAGTAATGTGTGAACATTTCACGTTAAACGGGCAAGCATATGGCCAAGTAATGAGCGAAAATGCAAAATGATATTCCCTTATTCGTTGCACTGACTTTTTACAGTTATCACTTTGCAGTGGATAATTAAAAATCCGAACACTTTAAAGGGGTAGTTTAGTTTTGGTAGAGAGGGCGCTGCACATCACAATTTTTTTGTGAGGTAATGAAAAACTGAGTGTCGAATTTGCGAGAACATGCAATTTTAATGGCAGAATAAACTTTATTTGGTCAAAATCGGCCCAGAAACGGCTGAAATATCAATAAATATATCTGATCCTATAATTATTTGGGGCCCAAATAATTAGATAAAATTTTCAAAAAAATAAAAAAATGCTTGTGCTTTTTCAAAAATTTTCAAAAGCGTTTTTAAATAGTTGTTGATGATCTCTCTATTTAATTATTATTTCAATAAAACATCACATGCATAATTTTGTATGAAAAATGGTTGAAACCAATGCCTTTTTAGAGAGCGCCCTCTTGAGTTTTAATGGCTCTTTTTTAATGATAACGGGCTTTTTACTTAGTTGTTCGTAATTTTGTATACCTTTCGAGCATGGTGGAGTTAAAACTACTAGTTTTTATAATGTTACTGTCCATGTTTGGTTACTAAAGTTGAGCCTTACCAAAACTATACTACCCCTTTAATTGTAAATATTTTTTAGCGAAAAGGAAATTCGAAAAAAACCCGAAACCTGTTCCATGCTTCTATTAGTAAACGAATACAGCAAGTTTTAAGTAAGATTTGTGGATTGTACTGAGAACTCTTATACAGGGTGGCCCCAAAAAACGGAACGGGGCACTTTCCAAAAAAAAGTAACAAAATGATTATGTCCATCAGATAGGGTGCCTTTTCCAATGAAAAATGATACCAAGAATAGTCATTTTGGTCGTGTAGTTTTTGTTTTAGGGCCGTGTGAGTGACACCATGTCAAGTTCCCATTTTTGTCAATTTTTACCAAGTCAGTGCCCGATAATTCGCACTTACTGCCCGTTATAGCATCGGACAACTGTGCCCATTCTTTCGTTTCACAGCTGAATGCACACTAACAATTTTGTTACTTTATTTTGGGAAGTGCCCCGTTCCGTTTTGTTTGGGCCACCCTGTATAGGTTCTTTATTTATTATACATCGTTGTATTCGTATTACCAATCGATGCATGGAACAGGGTTCGGCTTTCCTAATTTCTCTTTCGTTATAGAGATATTTACGACTGAAGTGTTTAGATATGAGATTCTCCATGGGAGATTTTTTAACTGTGTACAAAGTGAGCGCAATGAGCTGGCAAATATCACTTAAAGGTACTGTTGAGTATTGGTATTTCCCGAAGTGCCCCCCGATATTTTTTTGTGAGATAATGAAAAACTGACTGTCAACTTTGAAAGAACATACACTTTTAATGACAGAATAAACTTTATTTGATCAAAATCGGTTCAGAAACGGCTGAAATATCCATAAGTATATTTTTATTCAAATGATTCTCACCGGCAATCACTGGGGGATATTTTAGACTTTTTAGAAACAAATTTTAAAATGTTAAAGACTACTTGGAAAAAAATCTGAATAGGTTTTTAAAAAGTCGTTGATGATATCTCTATTGAATCATTATTTTAACAAAACATTAAATGCACAATTTTGTAAGAAAAATGGCTAAAGCCAGTGATTTTTTTAAATAGCGCCCTCTTGAGTTGTAACGGCTCTTTTTGAATGATAACAGGGGTTTTACTTAGTCGTGTGTAATTGTGTATACTTTTCGAGCATGGTGAAATTATAACTATTACTTTGTACCATAATGGTGCAGGTTTTGGTTACTAAAGTTAAGTTTGACCAATACTCAACACTACCCCTTTAACATTCTCGCCCATTATTCTGTAATATGACATTCATTTAACCATGGAATTTCATACGTCACTCAGTGGACATAATTAGACAACAGATATATACGCACATTTGTATGAACCCTTCATTTTTTTGCACAAGTCAACAAAGTTACTACATCCTTTAAAGAAATCTTAATAAAACGTTCTAATTTTCCTTTACATAATTTAGAGTAACAAAATCATGCATGGCTATACGAAACAAAGCGACGTATCCCAATTTGCCTTGATTGACATGATCGGATGAATGCAGTATCAGATATTGCCTCGGAGGGATTTTTAAAAAGCGTGTCGCCAAATTACGATGAGATAATTCGAATGTGTTCGCACGTGTTATATTTTTCAATTACACGTTCTGCATGTACACGCTCGTGCGATTGCTCCTAGATATGAGGGGTAATTATTATTTCGACAAGATTAACCTCCCGAAAATGGATGGACAAAATTTCCAAAATCTGATCAAGCTCATCTACTCCTCTCTATAATAACAAAAAAATAGTTTTAAATTTACTCTTTATACATGTATCATTATTATACTGTACTATTCCATTTGCCTGTTTCGCGTGTTTATGACATATAACCCCTGACATTCGACCTCTTGACCACAAAATTGAATTTTAGAATAGAATACAATCAACAATAATCATTCAAGGTCTCTCATTTCATTTAACAGATCTCTTAATCACAATGATTTTTAGACTTCGCGATACTACTTATAAATTATGGTAGCAATACATTTCATAAGTCACTTTTGAATTGTTGACGTTGTTATAACGATCTAGTTAAATATATAATTTAATATTTGTCTCTATAACCATCTTTGTTTTAAACGAATTCTTTCAATGTTTTTTTTTTCAGGAATAATATCGATAACCAGCCATTTGCGAATGTAAATAGCCCAGTGAACCAGTGACCCTTGACTTATGACCGCATGAACCTAGAGTTCAACTGAAGTACTATCACTGTTATAATAGGTCATCAAGCAATTCACGTAGGTCAGGTAACGGGCATGTAAATATTCAACACTAACGCGATATCTGTCGTATGGCTAATTACGCTGGCGCGATGATATAGAAAACAGGATGAACAAACGGACGGACGGACGGATATATAGAAGGACGTGCAGTCAGGGAGTAGGACGGATAAACCACCCCAAAACATGACGCCCTGGCGACTTCGTGTGCTGTGGAATGCCCCTCGCGTTGTCGCGAGCTAATTGGCTAGGGCGTGTCTTAACAATGCGTACCAGAACATAATCCAAAATCAAATCACTAACGCATATTATGAAAAATTTGCACGCACCCGCCATCTTTGGAAAATGTACATCCATAAATCCACCTGCGCTGATGCAATCAAAGTTTGGACTAAGCACGTTTTTATTGAGCCATCTACTTACGCCAATCATAACATAGATCTGATTATCAGCAGCGAAAAGGAATCGGTATGACCTTGACATTAAATGGACCATCGGGTAAAAGCCATTACTCCATTTCGGAGTTTCCTTCTATCTTTTCAGTTTTGCGCTAATTTTTGTTTTCTTCTTCCACTTTGCCACCACCGTCTTCTCGAGTGTTCATGCAGGTCATGAGCGATTTTTACTTCCCGCCGTCATTAAATCCTGGGCGTGCGTAACGACGGGTAGCCAAAATCCGCCTTTCTTGTTTTAGAGAATCTTCAGTATTGATAAAAGCATATTTTGATCGATCGCCAAGTTGAGCAAGAAAGAGCGGTACGCGAAAAATGGATGAACAACAACAAAAAAAAGAACGAAATGAGAGTTATATTGATCTCTTCAAAGTCGTTGCCAATTCTGACGTGTGCCCGTACAACGTGTACTATAGTAAAGCATTTCCGGAGCTTTTTGTGTGACCATACGTAATCATAAAAAGCTAATGGATAATTCGTGACTCATATACACGAGACTTTTGTGAGATGACACGAAATATTACAATGAAACTAGACAGAACTGTTGGCATATGTGATAATTGTATTTCAATGACCACCATATATACAGTGGTGTTTTGCCAACACAAATATTTAGCAAGGACCATTATTTGCAGACCTAAAATGTAGTCCTTTGAGTTATTTTGTATTGTGTGCCTAACACAATGGCGCGTCATTTTCATCTGAAAATGTATTCTTAATTGGTTGATTATACTGTAATTGAAATTTGTTTTATGAATCAAAAGTTCATATTTTGTTTTGAATGTTCAATTTGCATGCTTAGGCGAGCTCGTCGATCGTTAAGTGCAATATTGCATTTGAAAGTGAATATTGAACATCTTTTTAAAAATTCATATCATTGACTTATAACTCGTAATAGAGGCATGTTTGTCACCAGTCCCATCCTTGATTCCTAATTCGTATCAAATACAATCCGTGTTAAAGATTTAAAATAAAAAAAAAAACATAAGAAAGATATAATATGTTATATAATTGCTTCGAAGTGATGTAACATAACATAACGGGTCTCAGCTGTGCTCAGAAGCAGCAGATCGATTGAAGTGGCAATCAGTCTAATTACCCGACTTTCATAACGCTTCTTACAGTCGAAGCGCGGTTCTCGTCTAAACTGTCAAAGTTAAATTAACATCTTTGTCACCGCACGCTTATTTACTTTTATCGTGATTTATTTATTATATATTAACCCGTCCTCCCCTTGAATTTGCGATTTCCATTGAGTTGCTACAGAAGCCACCGGGTTCCCGTAGGTCATGAGTCAAGTTGGAACGCAGCCGGAACAAGAATCGTTTAATCAACAGTTGTAGTAACTGCGATGATGTTTTTCTTTTAATAATTATTATTAAACTTTCTTCTTCTTCTTCCGGTACTATGCAGAACCTCCTAGTTAACTGACTGATTGAAATTCTTAGAAATATAAGGAGGAACGGAGTTTGCGAGGAACGTGATTGAAACGAATCCAAGATGTAATTGAGTAAATTTTTAAAAATTGTGTATAATGATATATTATAGAGTATATGTTTGGTGATTTTTTTACCAAATATTTATTTGTAATAATGCTATTTACAAGATTAATATTTTTTCTTAATTATTGAATATATAGTATTGTCGTGTGATAGCACTTTCCCCTTACTGAACTTTTGTTATATTATGTAAACTGAATTTTTTTGAAGAACACGTTTTTTCTCCCGTTTTGTGTTCGTATATAGAGACGATGTGATTATGTGTGTGTGTGCGTGGGGGGGGGGGGGGGGGGGTGCAATGGCTAATTATGTAAAGCTAGACGTTAGGAGTTTATAAAAGGGATTATGGCATTATCAAGATGAACAGTATAAAACTGATACAAGCGTATATAAGATCTATAAATAAAAAAAGACATTATAATCTCTTAATATGATTTCCAGAAGGTCATAAACATTATCCATCAACATTAAAAAAGGATGATGGAGAAACGTATCTTCTCTCATCTGTGCCTCAGATGAACATCCACATATTATACGATATCTTCATTGTATTATTTCTCGACACCTATTACGTAACATCTGCATGCGGAGTGAGTCTCGCGTACGTCGCTTTCCAAAATCATATCAAGAGATCTGATGATGTATAATAATAGATAGAGTCGTAATTGGGGCTGCCAATCAAAACGGCTTCGCAATCTTCTCGCGTCAGTCGAGCCATCATCTGTGCCCCTTCACATCTTCCTCTCTTTCTGTTTCCTTTTTCATGTTGTAGTATTTGTCACATAAGTATAAACGCGCTTCCCTCTCACGAGCTAGCTGCAGCGCATGCATACACCCCCATGGCCAAGGGCCGATTGACGCCTCTCCCCTGCGCGCTCAGCACGGGCACTAATCGGCCAGATTTCTTGCGCGTCGATCGCGTCGGAGAGTGCGATAATTAATAAAGTAATAGATGACAGCTGATACAGCGATAATTGACGGCGAGTGTTATAATGCGGAGGCGAGGCGCCCCGCGGACGTGAGAGCACCTAATTGCAAAGGTAAACTGCGACTGAAGGCGACAGACATGCGGGCTGTTGCGTTGCCCAGGTACCGCGCGGCGGTAACGGCCGCGGACTGACAGCTCGCTTTATATCATGTTTATTGTTGACGTGGATCTGAATTATAGGAGCTGCGAGGCGAGCCTTGAGGAACTCTTCTCCGACTTCTTATCTTATCCTTTTCTCGACTGATTTCATTTGAATGACACGACACGCCTGTGTGTAGAAGAGAGATAGTAATGAGCAGTAGATGTATTCATGAGCTGGTCTAGATTATGATACCGGAAGGATATTGTTAATGAGCGAGCGAGAGAGTCTGTTCTTTAGCTGTCGATAATGAAGTTGACTACTATACATCATCACAGAGTAGCAATGATGACAGTATGACACAAACGCCGATCTTTACTCTATTTCGTAAAACATTTATTAGATGAATTTGATTGAAGCACAAACTCATTTTCGAGATGGAGGAGGGTCAGAGAAACAGATTTTCAAAGCGTTCCAAAGCTGGTAGTAATGCCAGTAGAAGCCCAGATAATGAGCCAAATCCTCGCAATCCATGTGGCGGTACATGTGGATCACATTTGACGGATGATGATGACAGTATCGAATGTGAAAGGTGTGATAGATGGTTTTGTACCAAATGTAGTTCCCTGTCAACAGAGGAGTTTGAGCTGTTCACCAAAGTCTCTGCGGCCCATTGGTATTGCCACCATTGCGAGATGAAAGCACTAGAAGCAGTAAAAACCGACCAAATTGTGGAGGAACGCTGCAAGCAATTTCTCGGAGGAACCCTGGAAAGACTCGATAAACTAGAAGCTCTGGGGAACAGATGGTCAAGGGTGGAGGAAATGTACCAGCAGCTTGAAGCTGACATGAAAGATCTAAAGGCTACGCTTCAACAGAAAGATGACACGCAACAACATAGGAGTGTGCAAGATGATGTACTGGCCTCAACTGTGCATTCGCTTTTTCAAGAATGTGCTGCAGAAGAACACGAAAAAGAAAGAAGGAAGCACAACATCATCATTCAAGGCATGGCGGAATTCAAATCTGAAGATGGTAAGGAGAGACTCTACTATGATACTGGTGGGGTTCGCGAGGTGCTAGACTACCTGGAAGTTGACAGAGACGTGAAACGTGTTCTGCGGTTGGGGAGAAGGAATCTTGATAACGATGCAAGACCACGTCCTCTGTTGGTGGAATTTTCTAGCCCCGAGTCGAGCAGTGATGCAAAGAGGAAAGCCAGCAAGTTGCGATTTGGATCCAATGACCTTAAGAAGCTCTACATCCAACAAGACTTGACAAAAAAAGAACGTGTGTCAAGAAACAATCTGGTCCAAGAGATGAAAAGGAGACAAAGTGAAGGGGACAGAAATTGGGTTATTCGAGGAGACAAACTTGTTCGAAGAAAGGAGCTATCAACTCGGTCATCACTGAACAAGGAAGCCGAGGATGGTCCTCCCAAGAGCCCACAGCCCTTTCAGAGAGAATAACCAACACAAGGCATCAAATAACTGTGTAAATACTGAAGTTTTTAACCAAGACCAATTGTCATGTATGTACAGCAATGTTGATTCTCTACTTAACAAGAAGACTGAATTAGAAGCGAGAATTGCTATTGTGGATCCAGATATTATTGCTTTGGTAGAGATATTTCCTAAAAACTCAGCATTACCAGTGGAAGAAAGTGAACTTCAGTTTCCTGGTTACAATATGTTCCTGCCTACAAGAAGTCATAGAGGCATAGTAATATATGTAAAGAAGAATTTACAAGTAAAACAAGTTATTTTTGAAGACATTGACTTTGAAGAAAACGTCTGGTGCAAATTTGTTTGTGGATCACAAGATATTCTTTTTGGATGTATTTACAGAAGCCCAAACAGTACTGTTTCTAATGATGAATCCCTATCACGCCTCATACATGAAGTGGGAAAGTCACCCTCTAACTTGTTCATCGTCGGCGACTTTAACTTACCAAATATCAACTGGCAGATTCCTGCAGTATCTGGAACCGGGAGTAGATATGCCAGTGATTTTATAGACTTACTCCAAGACCATTTTTTGTCACAGCTAGTTGAAGAACCAACACGGAAAAGAGAAGGGCAGAAGTCGAATGTTCTGGACCTAGTTATCACAAATCAAGAGGACTTGGTGGACTGCCTTGAAGTTTCATCACCAGTTGGAAAAAGTGACCACATGATTTTGAAGTTTAGACTGATCATTCCAGGCAGCATTCATCGATTAACAAATACAGAACACTTTGCATATTTTAAAGGTGATTATGATGGCATGAGGAAATATGTAGAGATCAACGATATCTTTCATACGACGGACACGGTCGAAGATCTTGTTAGCTCCATTGAGATGTTAACAAATAGATTTGTACCAAAAGTTAGAGCTAGATCAAAGCAGCAACCACTATGGATGAATAGTAAAGTGAAACAAGCTGTAAAAACTAAACACAAAGCTTGGAACCGTTTCCAGAAGACAGAGAACGAGCTTGATAGAGTTACTTTCAATAAGGCAAGGAATGATGCAACAAAGGAAGTTGTAAGTGCAAAGAAGTCATTTGAAAGTAAACTAACATCAGAAGTTAAGACAAATCCCAAAAGCTTCTGGAGATATGTGCAAAGCAAAACTAAAACCAAGCAAGGAATTGGAACCCTGGAGAAATCTGACGGATCCACAGCAGAATCGGACAAAGACAAAGCAGAAATGCTGAACAGATTCTTTACTTCAGTTTTCACAGTGGAGGATGTAACCAATGTTCCGGATTTTGAATCTAGAGTTCATGGTACAAGTATCGAAACAATAACCTTTACCGAAGAGAAGGTTAAGGAAATGATCTCAAAACTGGATCAGTCAAAATCTGCAGGACCTGATCAAGTGCATAATCGTATCCTGAAAGAACTGGTGGATTACATCTCTAAGCCCCTGGCCAACCTGTTTACCAAGTCTCTATCCATAGGTGTAGTACCTGACTCCTGGAAAGAAGCAAATGTGACCCCGATTTATAAAAAGGGAGATAAGAGAAAACCAGGACACTATCGCCCAGTGAGTTTAACGAGCGTTCTCTCCAAACTGATGGAAACCATTGTAAGAGATGAGATTGTCAAGTACATGAACTCCAACTCGCTGTTTGCGAATGAGCAATATGGTTTTAGGAAAGGCAGATCTTGTGCAACACAGTTGTTGGATGTGACAGAAAACTGGACAAAAGTGCTAGACGAGAAAGGAAGCATAGACTGTATTTATCTGGACTACAGCAAGGCTTTCGATAAGGTCCCACACACCAGACTATTGAAAAAGGTAGAGGCATACGGCATAGTAGGTAACCTACTGAACTGGATCCAATCTTTTCTAAGAGGCAGAATACAACGGGTAGTCATCAACAATGTCTCATCATCTCAATCGTCAGTCGCTAGTGGTGTCCCACAAGGCAGCGTGTTGGGGCCAGTTCTCTTCCTGCTGTATGTTAACGACATTCCTGAAGTACTTCAAGGACGAGGATGCCAGATTAGACTCTTCGCAGATGATACAAAACTTTATTCACCAATAAACAGCATCTCTGATGGAAGAAACCTGCAAGCTGAGCTAACCAGACTGCAAGAATGGTCTCGCCAGTGGCAACTCCCTTTCAACCAAGAAAAGTGTAAGGTCGTTCATTATGGTCAGAACAATCCATGCTGTGAATACTCTATGAACGCAGAGGGCGATTCCATCCCTGCAGTACAGCTTGAAAAGGATCTTGGAGTTACATTCGACCAAAAGATGTCATTTTCTCATCATGTAGACATTATTAGTGCTTCGGCAAACCGCAAACTTGGAGTCATCAAACGAACCTTTTCCACAATGGACGAGAAAGGCTTCATGCACCTGTACAAATCAATTGTAAGACCAGCCCTTGAATATTGTTCCACAGTATGGCACCCATACTTTAAGAAAGACATTACGAAAATTGAAAAGGTTCAGCGGCGGGCAACTCGACTAGTGCACTCATTGAGACAACTGAGTTATGAAGAGAGACTGAAATACTTAAATTTGCCATCACTTGCCTACCGACGCCATAGAGCAGATATGATCCAGATATACAAAATAATACACAGTCTTGACGATCTTCACCCATCAAAGCTGTTTAATATTTCATCCGGAAGCAGAACTAGAGGTCACCAGTACAAACTGCAGAAGAAACACGTCAATTTAAAGTTGAGGCAGTGTTCTTTTTCACAGAGAGTGATTAACGAATGGAACAGTCTACCCTTGCATGTTGTAGAAAGCTCGTCTATAAATGTTTTCAAATCCAACCTGGAGAGATTTTGGTCTGTAAAAAGAGACAAATTCAGTCTTGATGAAGGTTTTGCCTGCCCATGTTCATCATCTGCTGTACAGCGTCACTAATCGCACAGAAGTTCAGACCTACTCTGATGTCAACGAGGGGCAAATAAGTTTGTAAAACTTTATAAGCCCACATCCAAGGTATATATCCAAGGTATATATGACAACAAATGTCGTAAAATTATGTATTACATGAAAGAACATCCGTTCAATGTGAATTTGTGTTATACGTTCTAAAGGTAATTTAATTTAATTGAAAATGTTTTATTAATTGCCCACAACATGGGGATACATCTGGAACTGTTAGGCGTACAGTAAAATGAATTTACAACTATTAAAACGCTTCAAAGTATGATATTAATCTGAGTTAAAACATTGGCCAATAATTTTTTTCTCTAAAAATTGTCGTATACACTCTCAAAATGACCAATGTATTGGTGTGGAAAACGTAGAATTAAAGCTCCTTGCATAGTCATGTTGGTCAAAGTTTGTTCGGCTCAACGACCGAGGCGGAGAACAGAACAAAGTATCGGCAGCCAGAAGGTCTTAAGCCCGGCGCAGACAGAGCCGACTCGACCCGATCCGACTGGTTTCAATCAGGCTAGAGTCAGGCCCGGTCAGTCGGAGTCGAGTCATCGTGTTGAATCGGCCCCGACTTGCATCCGACTGTCTCTCGACTGGCAAAATGTGTGTCGCGAGGCACTGAAAACTGAGCCGATCCGAATGAAAACCAGTCGGATCGGGTCGAGTCGGATCGGGTCGAGTCGGCTCTGTCTGCAGAGGGTTTTAGAAGGTTAAACAATGAGTTTGTGTCCCTTTTCGTCAGGCTTCTGAGGACGAGTTAGAATTATAGATGGAGGGGGATTCCCCTAACATGCTTAAGGCACCCAGTGTGAATATGTGTTGTTTGTTTGTGTTTTTTTAAGTGTGCGTGTGTTTGTTTGCGTATTCGTATGTGTGTGTGTGTGTGTGTGTGTGTGAGTGCGTGTGCGTGCGTGTGTTTGTGTGTTTTTGTTCGTGTGTTTTTGTTTGTGTGTGTGTGTGTGTGTGTGTGTGTGTGTGTGTGTGTGTGTATGTGTGTGTGTTTGTGTTTTGTGCGTGCGTGTATTTTTTCATTTGAACGCGTGAGTGAGCAAACTTCACTGAACAACAACAACAAACTAAAATTATAATGAACCAAAACGAGGAAAACAGGTTCCAAAATGTAAATAACCAATAATGTGTGCATTTCAGCAATCTTTTGACTTGTAAGAAAAATATCATAAACCAATAGGGATGGTTGGCTTTTTGTGGTTTTAACTTCATCCGACAAATTAGATATTCTGCTACGTTGATTCGTATAAATTGTGATGTTGTTATTGTAAGAAGATGACGCTCATCCACTCGTTAATAAATCTCGCTGGAATTAAAATGCTCTCTCGCGCTATTCTTGCGGCTATGGTAATTATCGGCATCTTGTGATTACGTATACTTTTGTTCCGAAAAGTCTTGTCTATTTTGTGTATTAATTTACTCTTTTTAGACGAATATGTTGTCTTTAAATAATCACCATGATCACCAGAATCAGTTGACGTTTGTAATGAGTATATTTATAGTAGAGCGTAATCTACGATATTAATACAAAGCAATGCGGGTATATGATTGCCGCTGCCCGGCTTAGAGTGTTCTTCAACGCTCCCTCCACTTATCATCTACGTCACATAATGACGTGGGGTAAATAATTCTTTATATATCAAATCAAAACAAAATCGACGGTGGCCGTGAAATGTTTAAAGAAATCACCGCATGTTCTAATGTCAAGCTTGTTATTATGTAATATACTAATGTGCTTCGCCAGTAATGAATTATTTCTGGTTCGTTCAACCTTTAAACACACACTTGCTTCAGCGTTCTTGTCGTTTTTTTAAAATTATTATTATAGCCTGGGGTAAAGTGAGCTCATGATAATCAAATTGTGGATGCGGAAACAAATATGCAGGATATGAGTAAAAATGGCCAATTATTGTTAGCGGACAAGTGTGATCATGGTGATGTAAGAACGAGAATCAGAATAGCTCAGTATGCGTCATCTTACAATTGTGTGCAATAATTAAAAACTAAGGCCAAATCCGAACAAAGGACATGAAGTGCAAATGTATATCACCAAGTATCTAAGTTATTGAGAACAAACGCTAACAATTAGATGCTATAATTAATCAACGCTTAAAGCTGAACGTGTTATTCCAACGCATTATAGTAGACCTTTCTAATACACCAAACTGTTTGAATTAAAACTGTGTTTTGTGCAGTATACATAATATTGACAGCTGGAGGTTTGTCTGATTGTCTAAAAATATTGTTATTGGAAATACAAATTAAATCAAAATTGATATTGCATGGACATTATGTTATTCATAGCCGGCTGTATTTACATTTCTAAAGTCAAGCCAGTTTAACGATTGTGCAGGCCAATACAACGTTATATTGATATTATCAATGGTTATCAATTATGGCTCGTCAATTTTTCATTAAGGTTTTGACTGGTCGTTTTTTTTTTTTTTTATAACTTAGCTATAACATATTTTTTGACACAATCTTGCTCAGAGTGATGATATTAGATGGAGCTCGCATTAGGCCGCGCCAAATGCGTCAAATTATTGACCTAATTTCACCCGTATTTAGCCAAGAGAAAGCAATGGGTATTTAAGTACAGACATCGTGTAAGAAAGGGTTGCTGCTGAATTATCGGTATTAACGGCTAACGCGACGCCACAGTCGATGTATAATGTAATTTCTGATAGCGGACTCATGGCAAGAAATAACGATTTATCTCTTTGTCTGGCTTGGTATTGACCCATGGTTATTTATTTTTACTTTGTAAGAAATATAATGAAGAAAATCCAACCCTAGCTAGGTTGCGCAGATTACGGGAGCATGTTATCATTATCAATATATTGATCGGGCATGGAAACTGTTCGCACAGGCTCGTTGACGCCCCCTTGTAGCCGTAGACCCAGATGATGATAAACATCATCCCATCGACATTGAGAAGCAACTGAGAGGGGGGGGGGGGGGGAAGAAAGAAAACAAAAGAGATTTAGAATACATGGAGGTGACGGACGAAATACGAAGAAAGAATAGACAAAGAGGAACAAGAGTTAACGATTAAAGGAATGATGTCATAAAGTGAAGACGAAGAACAAAATAAGACAGGGATAAGACTTAAAGAGAGAGGGAGAGAGGGAGAGAGAGAAGGGGAAAGTGATAGTAGGTTGCAGGAGGAAGGTGTGAAAAGAACATGAGAACAAAACATACAAAGGATGCATGGGAAGAAAGGAGATTTATTGTAGAAAAAAATAGTAATACAATTATGTATCTGAGGGAGATTAAAATAATATGTAAATTAGATCTTAGTTTGTATATAAATAGATATGATATGAATAGAATGTTGATATACAATCATCAAATAATGAACATGTTGAAATCAAAGAAAAGAAGAAAGAGTTAATAACAAACCGTATGATTAAAAGAAAAAGAAATTAAACACAAAAAACAATTTATTGTGAAAGGAAATTAGACCTAGGGACGGAAAAATAAAACGAAGATAAAGTAAATACAGGTTGAAAATAAAACTAAGAAAAGAAAGAGGGCGATTTAATGATTATTCCTGGAAAGCATCAAGGGACGATTAGTCTTCTTCTATAAAAAGAGACATTATGTATTATCACTAAATACTGAATGTTTAAAATGAGTGAGTAAACCTGAAATTAAAATAATAAACAGGATGGTTATAGAGAATATGTGACAGGATTATACGAATTTCGTGACGTTGATAATGCGTTGGAATTCCCATGCCACACATTGAGTGCATTATCTGTGCCAATGAGGATAGGGGAGGGGAGGGGGGGGGGGGGCTATTTCTCCAAGGCGTATAATGACGACTTCGCTAAAGTATAATCCAGATACGCCAGACGTCAACAGAGTCTGCATCGAAGAAATTGAGAAATCATATATACACGAGATGCATTTCAAGTTTTAATAAGGGGGAAAGAGGACAACTTTAATTAAAACTGCATGCGATATGATTATTTTTCTGACAGTCGAGGCACTTTGGGACCGATCAGAAGACAGGATCGAATTTTAGTCTGGGTAGAGCCCCGGGCTATACGAACCATTATCGAAACCCCCAGCGCCTACTCCGCGATTTACTCATAACAACACCATCATGACCATTCAAATGCAAGCCTTAATTAAGTATGTCATGGATGAGCCATGGGTATTTCGATGTTTTCTTTTTTTTTATTCCGTTATAAACTGAGATTTAGTCGATGAAAAATGCTATATGAGACTATATAATGCTTAGCTGAAATTGGCATCATATCCAAAATGTGTGTTAAGGCGTCCAGTGAGCATAAACGTCGGTTTATAGAGAGAGAAGAGCGCTAAGTCACCTTCAAGAGATAGTTGAGTTCTGGTAAAGAGAGTACAATTTAGGTCAAACTGAATTTTAGTAAACAAAACCTGCACCATTACATTACAAACTGATAGTTATAACTCCACCATGCTCAAAAGGAATACAAAATTACTAATGACAAAGTAAAAAGCCTGTTATCATTAAAAAAATAGCCGTTAAACAGGGCGCTCTCTAAACCCTCGTCGGTTTCAACCATTTTAAAGGGGTAGTTTAGTTTTGGTAAGGCTGAACTTAAGTGGCTAAAACCTGCACAATAACATTATAAACTAATAGTTATAACTCCACCATGCTCGAAAGGTATACAAAATTACAAACGACTAAGTAAAAAGCCTGTTATCATTCAAAAAGAGCCATTCAAACACAAGAGGGCGCTTTTTTAAAAGGCATTGGTTTCAACCATTTTTCATACAAAATTATGCATGTGATGTTTTATTGATATAATGATTAAATAGCGAGATCATCAACAACTATTAAAAAACGCTTTTGAAATTTTTTGAAAAAGTGCAAGCATTTTAATTTTTTTTTCTAAAAAATCATCTAATTATTTGGGCCCCAAATAATTATAAGATCAGATATATTTATTGATATTTCAGCCGTTTCTGGGTCGATTTTGACCAAATAAAGTTTATTCTGGGATTAAAATTGCATGTTCTCTCAAATTCGACATTCAGTTTTTCATTACCTCACAAAAAAATTGTGATGTGCAGCGCCCTCTCTACCAAAACTAAACTACCCCTTTAAATGAAATATTGTGCATGTGATGTTTTGTTGAAATAGTTATTAGATAGAGAGATAATCAACAACTATTTAAAAACCTCTTTTGTACATTTTTGAAAAGGGGAAGCATTTAAAAAATATTTTTAACGGCTGGTTCAAAATTATCTAATAATTGTGGGGCCCCACAAGTATTACAAATGGTTATGTTTATGGGTATTTCAGCCATTTCTGAACCGATTTTGATCAAATAAAGTTTCTTCTGTCATTAAAATTGTATGCTCTTTCGAATTTGACACTCATTTTTTCATGATCTCCCAAAACAATTATTTTGTGTAGCGCCCTCTATACCAAAACTCAACTATCCCTTTAATTTGTACTTTGGAGAACACTATGTTTAAAGTTGGGACCTTGTATAGACCCCCGTTTTAGCTAGCTTTCATTTTGATAAACGGTTCCCAAATTAAAAGTAATCATTATCTGAAAATTCGGCATCGCAAAGAGCAGGCTCTGTTCGACAAGATGGAAGGCAGTACTCAATTTAGACTAAAATCAATTTAATACCGATTGTAGCTAAACATTTTATTTTATGGTGTACCTCTTTTGACCTTCCTTGTTTAACATACAGGATAGACCTAGCGTCTTAGATGGCGGAGGTCCAGAGTAACATCGCATTCATGATATCAACACGATTATTGATTGCAACGTATCTCAATATCACAGACAGTTGTATTAGCTATCACCAAAATGATCAAACATAATCGTCAATCGATTTGTTTTCCGAGAAAGACCCTAATATTATGTGACTCGTTGCACTATCTTACCATGAAACCTAGTCGTGTTACTCCAAACTCGTGTCAATGTGTTATTGCTTATTTAAATTGTTCGTATGAAATTCTACATTTTGTATAATTGTTGCATCTGAATCGCATCTCATTTAATTTCTAAACAAGGTCTCGCGCTGCGTATGACATCCACTTTACACATGAAAATAAAAATGTATCACGACTGTTGAAATAATCTGATCTTGTTTTTAAATACTCCAAATATTAAACATCGACGTTCATAATTATGTGGGGGAAAAAAAGAAATATTATTTTGTAAAAAGTGATCTTGCCCAAACATAATCAAGCCCAGTAGTACCCCAAACACCGAGTGATCTATCCACGCCCGGCTTCACCCATCAGTTACTTCCAGGCGGGTCGGCCCGGCCGGCCCGCACTGCGCTCAGTGGGAGGCTTCCACATTACGAACACTTAAGGTGGCGGAATCGATCTGACTCCAGTTTGGGCGCAGCAAGTGGCCGGGAGCGCTGATTATGTTAGCTTGCTGGTGGTCTTCCGTTCTGGTGTGGTGGTGGGAGGAAAAATGAGGGGAAAAAACCCCATCAAGTTAGTGTACCCAACCGAGGCCTATAGCACACCCTAATCTTCGAGCTAGCGGAAGTGAATTATAGAGCACGCCAGAAACAATCACATCCATACCTCTATATTATAATAAGTGATAATTGTTGTATACCACTAACTGTGCGTTTCCTGGTTGTGTCCCCCTTTTCTGCAATTTCGCGATTCTTAATGAAATTGAATTGTTTGGTGCGATTGTCTTTCTGCTCTAGTACATTATTCGCCTATACAACCGGCTTGTTTGTTCGCGCGGTGGGAGGCTATAGACTTGGCGTATCCTGCGATTCATCAGTTCATGGTCTGATTTCTTAATTTCCTTCCATCTTCAATCTTTAGAGACTTGGTATAGCACAGATCTGTTGAAGCAAAGAGTGGTTGTATAAATCTTATTGAAGTATCAATTCGGACAGGTCTACGATCAGAACGAGACGACCAATCTTGGCTGTGTCGCACCAGAATCACAACAACACCGCAACACTCATGAGCCTATACTCACCGGTGCTCAGATAAAGCCTATACATGAAAACAAGAAAAACCAAGATACGTTATGGTTTCTTTTATTCAAGTGGTGAGTGCTCTAATATCTCCAGTATATAACCTACATGAAATGTTTGACCAAAACTTTACTATTCCTTTAAACCCTCCCAATAACACATTTATATATCAGTTATCTAAGGTAGATAGCATTACGATGGATAATATCGTTTTTGTCTCAATTCATTGTGCATTTGCTTGTTCATAATCAGTGAATGATTTTTATTATAAAGTTTATCTGGTTCTGTATTTTAGATTGAGTGTGTTCTGAGGAAATACGCCGAGTCAAGTTAAAACATTTAATTGATATTTGCTATCTTCCGTAGACGGGTAAAATGAAAACAATTACTACAACAACTTGTGTATCATCATTAGTCTCATCATCATCAGTCTCATCATCATCATCATCATCATCATCATCATTATCATCATCTTAAAAATCGTCATAATCATTATCATAATCAAGATCGTCATCATCATCATCATCATCATCATCGTCATCATCGTCATCATCGTCATCATCGTCATCATCGTCATCATCGTCATCATCGTCATCATCGTCATCATCGTCATCATCGTCATCATCATCATCATTATCATCATCATCATCATCGTCGTCGTTATCGTCATAATCGTCTCATCATCATCATAATCCGCGAGTAATATATTAATTATTGCCGTGTATTATAGTTATAATCATATTGTTGTCTATGCAGTTATGTCATAACTTGCGGTTATGGAATGAGTGTGTGATTATGTTCGATATATTGATGTATCAGTATGAATACGAGGTAAATCAGAAGCATTTAGATCAAACAAGCCATATAATAACATGAAAAGGGTGGATACTATACAACTAGTACGTTAATTGTGCTTCATCGAGGTCTCAATAATATTATGCATAAGGTGTCATTATAACGAAGCCGCTCGTAATGTAGTAATCCAATTGTTCTACTCATGGCTATTAGGTGTGAGAAGAAAGGAATGGAAAAGGGAATAATGTGCCTCCCACCTACCCTGGACTCACATCAGCTCCCTAAAGAGATGAATTCATCATCTGGTAAATCACCCGACCCAAGAACAAACGATCCATTAACTCAAGGTTCTTCACCGTAATTAACGCGTAAAGGCAATGAATAATTGTCGTCAATGAATTACCCTTTATAGTTCGCATTGCGTCAAGCCATTTCAAGCATTCGACGCGAATCTATATAGCCTCGTCCGCATGTTAAACCCGTTATGCAACTCTTCTTATTCTCCCCCTTTTTTCATTTAAAAGCGAATTAACGATCCACCCTGGTTCGAAACGATTTGATTTCCATATTTTATCCGTGTTTATTTCATCTCCAACACATTTGGTGGGTTTTCTTTCGGTTGATTCCTCTTCCCATGCGCTCTCGCTCGCAGATCACTTGAAATTTGTTACGATTATGTTAGGGCGCGAAGTTATTGGCGCGAGTAAATACGCTTCTACAGTAGTACTAATCTCTCATCCATGTTATTCATCCCCACTTGCAAACGATTCTCATTTGTTTTTTATAACGTGGAACGATCATGGAGCCCCTTTATTCACAATGATAACTCTACCTTGCTGAATGGGTTCTGAAATCGATTTATTGTGTTCACAGTGTTGAACTATCCTCTCCTGAAAGCTATAGGCCATTACCCCCAAAAACAATAAAATAAATAAGAAATGCAGATTAAGGTGGTGAGAGAATTAGGGAGGATTGACCGTTGGTTCCAATGCCCGGCGCAGACAGAGCCGACTCGACCCGATCCGACTGGTTTTCAGCCTGATTAACTCAGTATGCGCTGCCTCAGGAATCCGGATTGTCCAGTCAAGTGCCAGTCTGAGGTCATTCGAGGCCGATTCAACATGTTCGATCGGCTCCGACTGAGCGAAACTGACTCTAGCCTGACTGAAAACTAGTCGGATCGGGTCGAGTCGGCTCTGTCTGCGCCGGTCTTAATTGTCTATTTACGATAGGAAAATCAAAATGGCTAGTAGATGTTTTGCCTGCTTACTTTATTATACATCCGCGATTTAGACTTGGACTTAATGATGAATGATAATGATAATGAGTTGTTATGATATATCAAAATAACACCATGAAAGGCCATACATCATAGGTGTCTATCATGTTAACCTGCGAACATAATTGTCTTGTAGTTTATGGGTAGATAATACTGTATAATAGTTAATAATACACTGTTTGTAGTCAAATACGGTAGGTAATTCACTGTTCAGGCATATAACATTCAATCGCAAACACTGATAATGATGCACATGCAGTTTTTACAAACTATCGATATATATAGGCACATTCTGGAATCTGAATTTATATATTTCAATTAACAAATTTACTCCAAAGCTTACAAAATATTCAAACAAAAATAATAGCAGTACATTCATATTGGTTCGCAAATCCATGAAAAGTAGTAATTTCATACTTTGTCATTCTTCAACACAAAACAAATTTTTTTTTTTTTTTTTTCTGTCCTATAAGAGTTAACAGTTTTTTTTGACATTCCGTATTACGTGCTGGTCAGTAATAGGTACACGCGTGACATTCTCGAGGACCCTTTCGGAGTTTCAGAGCTTCAATATCTCCATGGTACAGTACGTATTTTTCTTTGCTCTATGATTTTCTTCATCAAAAGGTAGAGTTTTTGAGTATATGTCAAGGATACTTGTGGAGTTAAAAGGTAGAGCAACAGCTAATTTCAGAATGTGTTCAGCGAGCTGTGTATTGATTGCAGTACAAGTTTGATTTCCGTCTTACCAAATGATTACCGCCGACTTTGCAAGAGCGCCACTCACAAACCCTAATCATATATACGCCGTTTGATAGATGCCATCCGCGGGAGAGAAAAAAAAAATCATTGAAACAATGCGAAATGACGAGATGGGATGAAGACAGCCGGAAAATTAGGAAGAAAAATTATGAATCGATTTTTGTTCCTTGTCTTCTTCTTCTTTACTCGGCTCGCATGAGTAGGGGAGAAGGGAATCGTCATAAAAGTCATTTCCAGATGGCTTGGCAACGGTTGTTTTCAAAGCAGAGCCGCGCATCGCTCCCATGGCGGGGTCGGTGATGCGGAAAGAAGCTACTGGGAGAAGCAGGAAGCAGATGAAGATGATGAAGATGTCATTGATCAGACGATGACGATGATTACTATTCCTCTTCTTACTCTTTGTATCCTTCTCTATCACCTTACTCTCCTTTCTATGACAATCCTCTTGTTTTGTCTTCGTCAGTTTACTTCATAAAATTATTTTCCCTCTTAAAGGGATAGTTTAGTTTTGGTCAAACTGAATTTAGTAACAAAAACCTGCACCATAACATTACAAACAAATAGTTATCACTCCGCAATACTCGGAAGGTATTACACATTGCAAACGACTAGGTAAAAAGCGTATTATCATTCAAAAAGAGCCGTTAAAACACAAGAGGGCGCTCTCAATTTCAATTTTGAATTGGAAATTCTGCATGTGATGTTTAGTTAAAATAATGATTGAATAGAGAGATCAACAACAACTATTTAGAAACCTGTTTAGTAAATATTTGAAAAAGTGTTAGCATCTTATATTTTTATTTTAAATCATCGAATAAATGTGGGATCCTACATGTATTCCGATCAGATATATTATTTGATATTTCAACTGTTTCTGAACTGATTTTGATTAAATAAACTTAATTTATTCTGTCATTAAAATTGTATGCTCTTTCTAATTTGACACTCAGTTTTACATTACCTCACAAAAAATATTTCTTGAAGCGCCCTATATACCAAAACTCAACTATCCCTTTAAGACTTATTTTTGTTGTAAACTATAGGTGAGATGCGTATTTAAAAAAAAAAAAAAATCATATATATAGACATCAAATAATCATAATTGTATAATACTTTATACATTTATGTTTATATTGTTTTCCTTCTTCTCCTTCTTCTCCTCCTTCTTTTTCTTCTTCCTCTTTGTCTTGAATGATAAGATAAGTTTAACATGATCCCGGTTGCCCAATAACACGAATACATCGCTATCGTATTCATGTTATCCAGGGTGGCCTATACCCGTTCATAATATCTGCCCAACACACCGCCCCACCCTCCTCTCCAATCATGAACATTCTTCTGAATTAGTTTTTGACGTCATGCGTTATCGATAATAAGGCGGCAACTGGCGTGTCGTGTGTAAGATAAGTGACTTGATGCTCTCTGCTCTCCGCGAGCGAGCTACGCCATCATTTTCCGCTCGACTCGTCTCACTTCTAATGACACGAACTCATTGCGCTTGTTTCTCAAACTATGATAAATCAACAACAACAACAACATCAACCCCAAAAGTAATCTTCGTCCAATTATCTACGATGCCCTTCGCAGACGGTAGGGGTTTCTGGGGTCGTGATTTTTTTTTGGCGGGAGATCGATTTGGGTCTCTGTGTCGTTTGTTTTTCATCTCGTCAGGGCGGGCTGCATGGTCAAAATTATCTTGACGTTTTGGTCATGTATTAAGGCATTGATTGGCGTCGGGGGGAAAATGGAACATTATGTAAGTTCGGACACGTCGACATTATGACCTTCTACGTCCCCATTTTTGTTATATGTTTATGCTTTGTTTTTGTTTAGGTAATTCCTGTGCGAGTGGTTTTGTGATAATGCAATATGATGTACAATTTTGTTTGTCTATAGCACCTGCAGGTCTGTCTTAATTTAAGGTTCTTTTTAATTTGTTTTGTTCTTTTTAAAAATTGTTTTGTTCATTTATGGGATGATGATAAATAAATGTTTACGACACATATACTTTTCTGTTAGCAGGTGACGATGTAGTCAATAATGGTTTTACAATTAACGTGGAATAATGATGGTACATTCCCATTTACACCTGTCATGATAACATATACAATTGAAATTGTATCTACACTTGGTCATTTGCGTCCTTTACGTTGTAAGAAGGTTTAACCTACTACTTCATTGACAGAATATAAAAGAAAATCGTTTACATATGCTGGAGCTAGCCTATTTAATAAACTCCCTATAACAGTGCAGTCGTGCACATCCCTATATACGTTTTAAAAACAATACAAAGCTTTATATTGATTTGAATTTTATTTTATAATAGATGATACTTAACATGCTATATTATTATGCGTGTATATATTTAATGATGCCTTGTATAATTATATCCACTCTCCCCATCATTTATGTTCGTTTTGAATTGTTATAATGTAATGTATATATGTTTATATTTTGTTGTTTGCCAACATGCAAGTTAAACTGCAGGGCGCCTTTGTAAAGCAGTTTTGCATAACTGAACAGGCCTACCCTGCAGTATAAAATAAATAAAACAAATAAATAAATAAATAAATTTGAGATTCTGAAATCACCATAATTATAGACCATTGATCACAGCCCACTAGGTTTCCGTATGCAACGTGCTAAAAACATTCATGATGAAATTACCATGAGGGCCTGCAAAAGAGGTATAAACCGTTTAATTATAGAACAACCAAAAACAAAACAAAACATGCGGATCCTATTACCATGCTTACATCTCTGTCAGACCATTAAATCGTCAGCACGTTCGGTAGTAACAGTTGCAGATAAAGTTTGCCCAGGGCCTCAGTTTGTAAATAAGATGAGGTGGACATGGCTAAAGATTATAAGTCAGATAATATTTAGCATCGAACCAACATTCGGGCGTTCTACGCAGCAAACCAGCCAGCCAGCCAGCATGGCCAGGCAGCTATGCAAGACCACGCAGTCGAGGATGAAAGAGAATCAGATGAGGTCGGCACGGCTAAAGATCACGGCGATATAGCAAAAGCCAAGATTTTGGTGGCCTTTTGACATGGCCTCACGTCGAAATGCTAGAAACGACTGTTGAAAGAATAGTCGTGTGTATATACCATGTATACATGGTATAGGAAGTGCTGCAGCAAGCTTAGCGCTGCCGCGCGGCTGCTCGTGTGCTAGTCGCGTTCGCCAGTCGTTCCTGCCACGTATTTAGCTCTTGTCAACAGGCAATGACTTGGGAGGTTGACTTCCGAGATCTTTGATACTATATAATCATGCAATGTACAGGAGCCACTTGGACCCAGCCAGTCAGCCCAGGCAGACCGGCTCGGCATCGATTGAGATCGTCGGCCCAGATAAGAATAGAATGTTTCAGTAGACGAACACTATACATGTTATATTATGTGGCGTCATCTTTCGCCGCACATTGGCCGCCAAGCGCGTGTCACGTGATAAACTCCCAAATGCACGTCGTCCGTTTCATGTCGTAAGATTGTATGTAACAGTATTCATAAGACTAAAGTCACTGCATGCGACGGACCATGCAGAAAGGATTAATCGAAGAGGTAGGCGTTCTGAGAACCTGTCTGATATAAACAAAATAAACAAAATGAGAGAACATAAGGTATACGGTGGTTGACAAAGGTGGGTGGGGGGGGGGGGGGGGGGGGGGGTTACCAGGAGATGTATGTGCTTCTGCAAGTTCCGAAGGAAGCAGACAACAAAATAGTTGTGCGAATTGATCTGTTTGTGTTTCAATTGACACAGCAACCTTTTTAAAAATAGGGTAAACACACACACACACACACAAACACACACACACACACACACACACACACACACACACACACACACACACACACACACACACACACACACACACACACACACACACACACACACACACACACACACACACACACACACACACACACACACACACACACACACACACACACACACGTACGCAACACACGCACAAACACCCACACACACATACGGTAACGAAGATATTATTAATTGGTCAACACTATTTATTGTCAATTAGTCTATTGGGGGAATGCTGGTCAGATATTGCCCAAAATGATATTTGAGACTTCAATCCTATACCAAAATCATTGTAAGATATGTCCGAATGATGTGTGGAAGTTTCATTGAAAAGGAACACTGCTTTCCTGGTTAAAAAAGCGAAAATATGCGTCAGCTTTTAACACGGACGTTTATGAGGTTTATGATCGTTAATTAACGCTTTTGAGCTGAATGATAGATATTGTCATACTAAATCTAACCCTATTTTATTCTTCTCTTACCATAACCTAAACAACACGGTAGAAGAGATACGAGGAAGCTCCAAGTAATTTTCGTGGAGTTAGACACTTTACAGGCCTCACTTTAAGTTGAGATCAATGGTAAGGCCAACAAAAAAAAATGGTTGGATTGGAGTAACGGGCAACCAAAAATTAGGGTAGGTAGGTAGGGTTTTTTTGTTGGCAGATTCGCACAAATACACAAAAACACACACACACATATCGCAATCGTAAAAAAAAAAAAAAAAAAAATCAGAAAAAACCTCAGGTCGGCGGTATTTTTAGGGTCGGGCGGGTTACGCCAATACAACAATTTATTTTTCATGGCCTAATATCCCTACTGCAATGAACATAGTGTGTCACATCGTGACTAGTGTGTCATATGTGCGATCTCAATGTGTCACATCGCGAGCATATTATGTCACAATGAGATCACAGTGTGTAACAGTGCAGACAAAGTGTATCACATGCTCATCAACAATTCATGCGCAATATAGCACAGTGTGTCACAGTGCGAACACAGTGCGAACAAATGACGGTACTAGTGGGACACAGTCCGAACACACTGTGTTACAGTGTGTCACAGTGCGAACACAGTGTGTCACTCACAGTGCGAAGACATGCAGTGTGTCACAGTGTAGCACAGTGCGAAGACAGTGTGTCACAGTGCGAAAACAGTGTGCCACAGTGTGACACAGTGCGAACACAGTGTAAGACAGTGCGAACACAGTGAACACCGTACGAACACAGTGTGTTACAGTGTGTCACAGTGCGAACACAGTGTGTCACAATGTGCTAAAGTGCGAACACAGTGTAAGACAGTGCGAACACAGTGAACACAGTGCGAACACAGTGTGTTACAGTGTGTCACAGTGCGAACACAGTGTGTCACAGTGTGCTAAAGTGCGAACACAGTGTGTCACAGTGTGTCACAGTGCGAACACAGTGTGTCACAATGTGTCACAGTGCGAACACAGTGTGTCACTCACAGTGCGAAGACATGCAGTGTGTCACAGTGTAGCACAGTGCGAAGACAGTGTGTCACAGTGCGAAAACAGTGTGCCACAGTGTGACACAGTGCGAACACAGTGTAAGACAGTGCGAACACAGTGAACACCGTACGAACACAGTGTGTTACAGTGTGTCACAGTGCGAACACAGTGTGTCACAATGTGCTAAAGTGCGAACACAGTGTAAGACAGTGCGAACACAGTGAACACAGTGCGAACACAGTGTGTTACAGTGTGTCACAGTGTGAACACAGTGTGTCACAGTGTGCTAAAGTGCGAACACAGTGTGTTACAGTGTGTCACAGTGCGAACACAGTGTGTCACAGTGTGCTAAAGTGCGAACACAGTGTGTCACAATGTGTCACAGCTCGAACACAGTGTGTCACAGTGTTTCACAGTGCGAACACAGTGTTTCACAGTGCGAACACAGTGTGTCACAGTTCGAACACAGTGTGTCACAGTTCGAACACAGTGTGTCACAGTTCGAACACAGTGTGTCACAGTTCGAACACAGTGTGTCACAGTTCGAACACAGTGTGTCACAGTGTGCTAAAGTGCGAACACAGTGTGTCACAGTGTGTCACAGTGCGAACACAGTGTGTCACAATGTGTCACAGTGCGAACACAGTGTGTCACAGTGTTTCACAGTGCGAACACAGTGTGTCACAGTTCGAACACAGTGTGTCACAGTTCGAACACAGTGTGTCACAGTTCGAACACAGTGTGTCACAGTTCGAACACAGTGTGTCACAGTTCGAACACAGTGTGTCACAGCTCGAACACAGTGTGTCACAGTGTTTCACAGTGCGAACACAGTGTTTCACAGTGCGAACACAGTGTGTCACAGTTCGAACACAGTGTGTCACAGTTCGAACACAGTGTGTCACAGTTCGAACACAGTGTGTCACAGTTCGAACACAGTGTGTCACAGTTCGAACACAGTGTGTCACAGTTCGAACTCAGTGTGTCACAGTGTTTCACAGTGCGAACACATTGTGTCACAGTGCGAGAACACTGTGTCACAGTGTGTCAGATTGAGAAACATTGCATTATATATAGTGTGAATATCTATGATGTTTACAATAAACCGCAACATTACATTGTATTGACCATTTCATAAAAAACAATGAGATTAAATTGAAGCTCTGAAATAAAAAAATATATTAAAAAAACATGAGGGAAATTTGGGGGATAGAGAGGGGTAGGTTTTGGGGTTAGATGGGGGAACTTAAAACGGTCAGACATACGGCACTGGGTCGGGGATGGGCATGATGGGTGACGAAGGGCCGGTTGTACTTAGTATGGGTTCGGGAAATTAACATCATTTTGAAGGGAGTGGAGTATTATATCCATCGGATGGTTATTTGGGGGATGATATTGTGGCTGGTGAAATGGGCCGGGAGAGTCGTGAAGCGCGAGGAGGCCAGGGGGAGGGGTGATTACAACAGTAGCGCATCAGGGATGTGTCAAGGGGATCAGGACGTCCAACTTCCAATATTCACCACCGCTACCTATAGTAAATTCCTTTCTTAAAGATTATCAAGGAGAAACCTCCTTGAGATTATCGAGCGTGGGGTTGCGACACCTCGATTTGCCATTTTGAACTAGGATTTAGTTTGTGCGCACTGCATAACAGTATAATACCTCAATAATTACACCAAGCCAGTGTGTATTCCGCACCGTGCGAGGAGCATTCGCAAGATGGCACACCGCGTCTGACTTACGAATCCGGAACTGAAGATGTCATGAGATGAGGGCAGAGAGCGGTGTTTGATGGATGTCTGGAGTGACTCTGGACGAGTTCGTGTGACCTACAGACGAGACCACATGGATCAGGTGCGTGGTAACCCAAGACGACCTCTTGCCAAACACGCCTCTTTAAGCGCACTATGTTTTATACAGCTTGCCTTTAATTTAAATGAGCTGACAGGAGTCTTCCTGCATCCTTCTGTTCCCCAGTATACTTTATACTTTACCTCATTTGCGATTCAGCTTGCTTTACTTTCAAATTGTCCTGATTTCATTCTTGGAATTCATCCCCTTCCACTTGCATGCGATTGATATGTGAATACGTAAGCTGAATAAACCGTGTCCCGGGTCGGTTTGCTAGCTGCCCCGGCCCCTGGAGCAGGTACCGCTCGCGGCTTTATACCTCTCCCCCCTTCGGATTTAGCCTGAGGCGTGTATGCACCACAATCCTGCCCCAGGACACCCAAACACGTCACCCTCGCACGTAAGAAATAAATACGGGGGGTGCTTATATTCGCCGCGCTCAGCAAATCCCCCTCCTGCCCGGGTTGTATCGCCTACAAATCCCAGGCTAGGGGCGAAGCAGCATCGGGTGTCCAAATCCTCGAGCGCATCTGCGCCTCGTCAGGTAAGCGATATGCCGTCATAAATGGAAATATACGTCGCGCATGCATGCATGCATGCATGCACCGTCTGTTTCCACCACCCTATACTCTGGTCCCGATGTGCGTGTGTACGCGACAGACTCTTTGTACGTTTGTGCGTATCAGTTGCCGGGGGAATAAGAGGATGGAACACCGATACCAAAAGCTCAAATATTAGTTATCCACTTCTCGTGTGTCTACCAGCAAGCTGTGAAAAGCAATCCGGGTAGCTGGTGTATACACATAGACCCCATACAAATTTGGTCTCTCACCAAACCATGCCATTCGTAGTCTCCTTTTTCATTCTTGTTCTTTACGTTTTAGCTTTCTAATTTCTCTTTTTAATATCGCTCGATATGAGTTGCACTTTCAAAGCGAGCGGGCAAACTGAAAGTGGAAGCGATCGCGCTTGATGATAGGCAAACCAATCTTAGAAGCAAACTCTGATTTGTGTTGCCGTTTGAGCATCTCTAAATTTGTTCAGGGGATGAGAATCAAACGCCGCGTGGGAATAGCGGTCAAACATCTCCCCTCTTCATCATCATCATTACCCCCACCACCACCACCATCACCATCATCATCACCCCTTCGCACATCATCCGGCATGTCCGGGATGATGTTGATTCTCTGATTAGGAAATGGAATACATCAATCTATATTTATCTTTACATTTATTGGGTTCAAATCCATTCCGACGATGGAGACGCGGTAATATCGTCGGTGGAATCCTATAGCCAGCGTGCGCCAAATCAAAACATTTTCTCGCTAGCTGAAGCTATTACCACGAGTGAAATGAAACTTATTTATATTTTATCAATCGATTAGTGGGGAAATAAAAGACTCGTTGTGAGTGTCGATGAGCGGAACACCCGTCAAAAGTGCACAATGGGGACGAATCGTCACCCAAGAGTATATGAAGAGTGTCAACTATAATTTCACCCCCTTGTATTATCTTTACTATAGAAACGAAGTCCAATGTTTACTTAAATATTAGATGACATTCAAGCAGCCCAGCAAAATATCATCACTAGTTCATGATTAGATTAAAAATGCACTCAAATGATTCGATGGAAGCAAACTCCACTGAGATTGGGATAAAGTTATGGTTTGAAACCTGTGTCTATATATAATGAAATAAACCCGTTTCATTCAGCTATAACAAAGACTGGTAGTATCATCCACTTTATTACTAGATTTATATTCTAATTGTACTGTAGACCAAATAACATATTGTTATTAGTATTCATGTCAATTATTAGTTTTCACATTCTAATAAAGGGACATTAAACGGATCAAGTATAACTTTGTTGACATGTACACAAACTAACATAACAAACTAACATGATAATATGTCCACTGAAGTAATGTGTGAAAATGTCAAGTTAAATGGGTGATCTATGGCCGAGTAATGATAGAAAATGTTAAGTGATATTAGCTAACTCATTGCAATGAATTTGTACACAGTGATAATTATCCAGTGGATAATTAAAGGTCCGAACATTTCAGTCACAAATATCTTTCTAACGAAAGGGAAAATCAAAAACATGTTCCATGCTTCTATTCGTAAAACGAATATACAACAAGGTATGTGAGAACCACTAGAGTTCTAACATGTCTAAGTAAGTTGTGTGGTTGTTGACAATGTTTCTATATCCCTTGTTCATTGTCTGTAATGTTGTTTGGAGTGGTTAACAGGTTAAGTAGAACATTAAACATATCGCTTTCACAAAACTTGTTAATAATTTTTATTGGGCGTTTGCCAAGTTTAAAGGGCAATGAAACCCAAGCAAAATGTTGCTTTCATAGCCTTGAGGAGATTAAGAAGAATAATCTCTGAAAGTTAGAGCATAATCGGGTAAGAAACAAGAAAACTACGGCTCTTTGAAGATGTCCATGTATTCCTATGGGGAACTCAAATTGGCAACGCACTCTGATAAGTGTGTGGACAACTCCCCATATGTTTTGTACACAAATGTTCCCATTTTTACAGTTTTATTCATAGTCACATTTTTCCATTCCCCCAACTCATTAAATGTTATGTATAAAAGCATTCTACACAACATATGTTGAACTCGAACGAAGGGTAAACATACATTTTGAGAAAATTGAAACAAAATGAAATTTTGTGTACAAAATGTATGGGGAGTTGTCCACAACTTTGCCAGAGTGCGTTGCCAATTTGAGTCGCTCGAAGAAATACATGGCTCTTTTCAAAGAGCCATAGTTTTCTTATTTCTTGACCGATTGTGCTCAAATTTTCAGAGACTATTCATTACATTTAGTGTCTTATAGTGCATACAACAATTTGTCTGGATTTCATTGTCCTTTAATTTCTTTGCGCTGGCATTCACAAATCACACGACAGGCAAACAGACACAAATACATCAATGCGCACGCACATACACATACGCAAACACACATTCGGCTCAATGCATAGGCACTTACATTCAATACCACACAAATACATACACCCACATACAAACAAACGCACATACACACATATGCACGCACACATAAACACACACATACACGGACACACATACACACACACACACACATACGCGCGCACACACACACATACGCGCGCACACGCACGCACACACACACACACACACACACACACACACACACACACACACACACACACACACACACACACACACACATACACAAACACACACACACACGCACACAAACACACACTCACACACACACACACACACACACACACACACATGGTAATACACACAACTGAAAAAATACAAATATACAGTCATTCTGGAGAAGACAGACAAACGGCGAGACGGAACGCCGAGTAAATATGATACGCGCTCTGTTTGTCTTGTGCCTTCGTTCAATAACGGTCTATCCATACACTCCCGATATATATGATAGTTTAATAAAGTAAAATTGACACCACCAAAACACTTGCTTGGATAAATGTTTTTCGAATTCTGAATGAAAATCGACCGAGGAGATGAGGGGGGAAATGCGTCGGATATTATTGTACTGCGTAGTAATGCTGGAGGCATCTCTAGTGCTCCATATCGGTTTTCAACATGCCCACCATTCAGCCGGCCCCCCTGGCTGGCGTTAGTCTAACCCTCATGCAGACGTGGCTGCCATCATACAGCACTCCAATATCCCTGGTGCGATATAATAATGCCTAGCTAGCTAGCATCAACGCCTCAATAATATTCTCATGCATATACAAGTGGCCGTGTCAATCTACGTATCAAACATCAGCTTTCAAAAGAAGCGAAGGTAAAGGATGAAGAAGACGAAGGAGAAAAGAAAATTTTGGAGAATGAAGAGTGACCAGCATTCACAAAATATAACCATTGATTCTGTCTTGTTTGGTCTTGTTTCAGGAGAGGGTGAGAAAATGAATACAGGTGGACATTTTTAGCACGATAAACTGGGTTACAATTAATTCAAAATCTAGCGCGCCTAGCGACTGGAAGCTTTGTTGACGTTGTCGTTCTTGTTGTTGTTGTTGACGATGGTGGTGTTCTGTCTGTTATCGTTGTTGCTGCTGCTGTATTTATCAATAATTATGATGATGATCATCATCAAATGTATGATGTTGTTGTTGTTGTTGCTGCTGCTGTTGATGTTGTTGCGGTTGTTGTTGTTGTTGTTGTTGTTGCTGTTGTTGCTGTTGAGGTTGTTGTTGTTGCTGTTGTTGTTGTTGGTGGTGGTGGTGGTTCTTGGGTCAGGCTCCAGGATCAAGCTCTAATCTTGGCTCCTGCAAAGGGAGATGAGTTTAAACCACACTTGGTTCAAATGCGTTTATTTTCTGACTTGCAATTAATTGTAACTTAACACTCGATTGCAAGTATGTACTTGTTATAGCACATATTAACTTAGGAATGCGTGTTTCTGCATTCGATCACCTAGCCCTGAACCAGCGTTTTGAAACTTATCTCCCTGAAAATCAAGTGAAAAGATGAGCCCGTTTCAACGCACTGATATTGGGCTAGACAAGTGTCGATTAAGCGCACTCATAGATATACATGCAATGCTAAGAATATTTTAAGTATTCCATTAGCTTCGTCTATTCCAACAATAATCACTTGGAAATTCCACATTTAATTCCCTTGTGCCTCGTTATTTGGCTTCTGGTTACAACATAATGATATGGGTTTTATTTTTTCCAAATGTATCTCTAATGATTATGGAGATATCTATGATTTAATTGAAAAAAGTTCAGGAAAGATTTTCGATTCTATTCTAAATCAATAGGTGATACAATTTTTAATGAATGTTCACCCCTTTTCACTAGGTAAACAGTGTTTTATTTAATATATGAATCTATGAATCTTACAATGATATTGGTACATGATTGAAGTCTCAAATGTCACCTTCGGAAAAAATAAACCGTATGAACTAAATGGATCGCATAAAGTTCAACACCAACAAACAAAAAGGGACAATTCTTTTGCAACAGCTAAAGATTGAAAATCAGCCTTTATTCCTGTTTCTTTATTTAATTTTCTCTGTTTAATTTTCACGTTTTGTGTATAGGTACCCTTGTGCTGCCATCCGCTAGTAAGTGGTGGGTTGCGCGGGGCGCAAAGCGTTTAGTGAGAGTGAGAAATGCGGCGGGGATCTTGGCGTGGGCTTATGAATAAAACACGAGATGAGCGATTGAGTTGTAAGGAGTATTATGGAGAAACTGAAGTGGCAATATTCATAGTGGCGTTCGAAGATTTTCTGCTTTAAAAAAAATGCAAACCAAAAACATATTTATATATACATGATGATTGATGGTACAGATACCCGTGTATATATGCCGCAGAGGCTGTGGTTTGGTTGAAATGCTAAATTTATGTTGTTACCATCATGCATCGACACTTGTCTATTACATCTAGGGTGCAATGAAACAAGATATTGACTAAAAACGTATACACAACCAATTATGATAACATAAACAGTGAGCTTCATTTGTAACTTGGAAATATTATCGTTGTCAAGTGAAGAGAAGATAACATCGTGGGGGAAATCGGTTATTTACGCTAAAAAGAATTTTTGGTGGTCTTTGTCTCAAAATGTCCAGTATTAAACATTCAAAACCGTTGCTAGGTAACTGATGAAGATATACAACATCTTGCAGTACTCATAACTGGCTTCGCTTATGATTGTTTTTTTTTTCTCGTTGAACAATGTTGATATAAACCTTTCATTGTGTATTTTTAGTACAAAAGTAAATCGTTAAGTGTCACAATTGTCTTTCTCATTCGGAGCTATAAACTAATTATATTCTTCTTGATCATTATTTTGGCCGTTTCTGAACCGAATTCGAGTCGTCAAACAAACTTTATTTCATCTTGAAGTCATAAGGCAGACATTTATATTACCATGATTACTATTAAAGTATTATGTACTATATAATATATATATATCAATTATTATGGAAATGATAGGGTATGTATTTCCCTTTAAAAGGTCTGGGGTTACGGCAGATATTACATAACCTGCAAATAATAGCTTTTATTTTATGTAAATATAATGTATATATAAATAGCATGTATTATAGTGGAGTGATTTGAATATTTACGTGGACCATTTACAAGGGTCCTTTTCAATGTAAGAAGTCTGGTAAAGAATTTATTATAGAAAAGATTTTTTTTTGTCGTTGTTGTTGTTGTTGTTTTTAGAATGGAGAAGTGATCTTGAGTGAGTAACTATACTTATAGGACAGGTTTTGGAGATACTTGTCAGTAAACACCGCTGAATGGCTCGATTATTTGTATACCAGATACTTGTGAACAAGATCGGTAGCTGGAGAAGCGAAAGAACGAGTCTACTTCTCAGAATATCAATAACACCCGGACTAATCCGCGGTCCCGTTTAATCGATTCTAAGATATAAAAAGACTCCTCATACATATGATTAACTTTACATTTTCATCGTCATTAGCTCTCTTTATTGTCATCAGGAAGTATCGTTCATAAGACGACAAAGCAAAAAAAGAAATGAATTCCTCTTCAGCTAACCAATATTCACCTCTGCATGTCGACAGCCAGCGCCGACTGATCAATTCATCGAGTGCCTTTTTCGGTATTTAGTGTATTGGCGTAAAACTTGCGAGCGACAAAAGACGGTGGGATTTGTCATGAATGGGCGATATATCCACCCCTCTCGACGGGCCACGGGGCGTGAAAACGCTGCCAAAGAGGCTAATGGGTTCCTTATCGACTCAAAAGAAAGAAAGTTGCCAACAATGCCTTTGAATCGGAGGAAACGGGGGCATATTTTGTCGATGAGATCGAAACCTGACAAAAGAATCGCTCCGCCCCTGCCATTAGTACACCGTCACGTAGCCCGCTCCCCCGCGCCGGAGTGACAGGGGCTCAGGCGGTTGGTGTGTGGTGTGGTGTGGTGTGGTGTGGTGGACGGGGTTGGATGTTTTCGCGCCTTCAATAGCGCACTATAGGATCTCTGTTCCGAGGGTGTTCGCGCTCATCGCTATTATGTGATTATCCGCCAATTTCCCTTCTTTTTTCCGTCAATCTATCGAGATTGGGCTCGTTTTAAAGAAGCTTCAATCTTCTTTTGATCGACTTGCACACTCCCCATTACTATGATCCCCATCTATTGTTCGCCGTGGTTTAGAGCGACCACTCTGTAATGACAGTTGGGAGTTATCTCTCTGACTGCAATAAAATCCCCTCATTTTGGCCCTATTCAAATGACAGATATCCCTACCACCTTTTACAAGACAGTCTTGATTGGGTATGAATGCAAATTAATTGTTTTCTTCAATTCATACGTTTGTTTGTGACATTTTTGAAAATGAATGTTATATGCTGTAATGTTCCCTAAAAGGCGGTAAAGACTATCCAAACTGCTAAAAGGGCATTATTATTATCTTTATAACAATTTGCTTTAAGCCCTGGCCCCGTTGCAGAAAGAGATACAATCGATTGTAAATTACAATTAATTGTAAATCAGAAAAGTTGTGTATTCCCAACAAATCAGATTTGCACATTTAGGCACATGGTCTGACTTACAATTAAAGGGATCAAGTAACATTATCCGAATCCTCAAAACTTAATTAGAAATCTAGTGGTTCTCTCATTACGTGTTGTATCCGTATTACCAATAGAAGCATGGAACATGTTTTGTTTTCTAATTTTCCTTTCGTAAAAAAGATATGAACGATTTAAGTGTTCGGATTTTTAACTATCCACTGGATAGTCGCTACCGTGTACAAAGTCAGTGCGATGGGTAAGGGAATGTCATTTGCATTCATTTTTGCTCATTTCTCGGCCATATAACATCCATTTGACGTGAAATATTCACACAATACTCAGATGACATATCAAATCACAGACTACACATTTTACCTACCATTCAGCACTTTCTGCACATGCCAACAAAAGCTACTAGATTCCTTCAATTGCAACTTTGCAATGGATTGCATCTCTTTCTGCAACGGGGCCCAGGTCACAATGGACGTCGACATGTTCACGACGAACATGTGGGTGATTTCTTGGCTTGTTTTGCGATGTTGTGCGACACTCGATCGTTCGAAGAAATGGGTGTCGTGCGACGAAAATTTTGTCGTGGTTCGATATTCGTACTACACTATTTTATGCCACGACAGATCAATTTTGTCTTACTGGTGTCGTGATAACATCATGCGACATTCGTACGGCAAATGACATAATTATTGTGAGTGCCCAAAGTTTTGTGACATTTCTTTTTAATCTCGCGACAATATTGCAGGTCATTCGTGATATTGTCGTGAGAACATCATAATGAATTCGTACCAAACCAACTACTTCGTGCGTTGATCGTATGAAATTCGCACGATGCTCTCAAGTTACTCCTAGATCATGCATTATTCATGAGTTACTCATCCATATGTGGAGAGGGTACACTGTTAAAACGCTGTGTAAACAAATTCAACAACCGCTATTTAACATATGAACCATCCAACTGTTGTTGAAAACATTCAACAACCCCAGTTGTTTAAAGTTTACACAACTGTTGTTTTAATTTGTTCTACAACTGTTGTTTAGAATAAATTTAAATTGTTGAAATAGCAAATACAAAACAAGTGTTAAAAAGCGACAGGTGGAAGGAATCGAACCGGAGGTCTTTGGGTTATAAGACTAACACGCTACCACTGCGCTAAACTCGGTTCGCTTGGTTTGCGATGGGACAAAAGGGGTTTTGTCGCGATGATTTTGCGGTCGAAACTATCACGTGATTTAACACGTTTCATCAACGCTTGAACAATGGCCGCTTCACACAACCCTTCTTTGTACAACTTATTATGCTACACCTAAAGTTGTATGAAAAGATTCAACAACCATTTTTACACAGCGTTTTAACAGTGTATGTAAACTTCTCTCTCCGCTCCTGTCTTGAAAGCATCAAAACTTTCATTTTGACCCCTTCCACGACAATTCTCATTTTTACGAAATTTAACCGCGACAGAAAATGTACATTTCTTAGGACGAAATCATCGTGGGTTTTATCATGACCGGGGCTTAAAGGGGTAGTGCAGTTTTGGTATGGCTGAACTTTAGTAACCAAACCTGGACAGTAACATTATAAACTAATAGTTATTACTCCACCATGCTCGAAAGGTATACACAATTACAAACGACTAAGTAAAAAGCCTGTTATCATTCAAAAAGAGCCATTAAAACACAAGAGGGCGCTTTCTAAAAAGGCATTGGTTTCAACCATTTTTCATACAAAATAATGCATGTGATGTTCTATTGAAATAATGATTAAGTAGATAGATCATCAACAACTATTTAAAAAACGCTTTTGAATTTTTTTGAAAAAGTGTAAGAATTTTTTAATTTTTTGAAAAAATCATCTAATTATTTGGGCCCTAAATAATTATAAGATCAAATAAATATATCTATTGATATTTCAGCCGTTTTTAGACCGATTTTGACCAAATAAAGTTTATTCTGCCATTAAATTGCATGTTCTCTCAAATTCGACACTCAGTTTTTCATTATCTCACAACAAAATTGTGATGTGCAGCGCCCTCTCTACCAAAACTAAACTACCCCTTTAAGAAATATGTTGCGACAGAAATGCCATAACGGTTATAACTGTTATAAAATAGTTACATATTAATTAGCAATGAAATACTATACGTGAGAATGTTAACGTATATGAACAAAGCTGATTATCTTCGTGAGTTATTGCGTTTACGTATTATATCTTTCCTATCATCTTGAAAACAGTTGAAGGGAAACATTCGTATCTGTTATATTGACACCAAGTAAGTTGATTGGCACCTCTAAGCCCTATCACATAGCCACATTTATTTGCTTCCCCGCCCTTAATGTGTGTGTCTGGTTGATAACTGTGTTTGTTGGCCATACCATGTACCCTGGTATCCCACTGTCCGGGTATGTAGTACTGCAACTCGTCGGTTGAGAACAAGAAGGCCGTGATGTCACATTTTGTGTACTTCAGATATAATCAGCTTTGAAGTTTAAGAGCCCTGCAGAAATCTAATGTAGCTCTCGTTACCCCGTGATACAACTATCTTAGACGTTATACATGATTATTATCTGGACATGGGGTATACAAAATAGAGAGATAGTATGCATAACTCAATTTCGCCTGATACTGATTTCACGCCCTTATCACCCTCAACCGACGAACTACTAGTATATAGGGGTAGCTATGGACGTGTCGTGACTCGGATTTGACTCGGGTATCATCGCTTGTACACACATCCCCGTGATTACTGCGGAAAGAACCGACATGATAGCTATGAAAACACGTCACACTGTGTATATTTGAACTGCGGCGAATGAATAACAGATAAACATATTTTGGATCCGACTAAAAGTAGTAGCTAGCTGACTGCTCAGCTTAATTCATACCGAGCTAAACGCGGAGGCGGCGGTGCGACGGCCTGTCGCGACAAGCACGAAAGATGGCGCTAAACACGAGTTGCCTACAAAAGGAAACTAGTACTAAACACAGTCATGTCAATATTATCTTTCCTCCCTTTTACCATTCAACCGACATTCTTATTTCGCTAAATTAGCATCATTATTAATTAGTTTTCATTGTGTCATGTATGCCTTGAACTTTAACTTGTTTGTATGTACAATTATACCATGATACGTCCAATTGTGTATTTGTTTGTTTGTTTTTCGTTGTTGTTCTTGTTGTTGTTTGGGATGGATTGGCGTGGTCTGTGGAAATATGGCATACGTTTATATATCTACTATATACATTTTACATGCACAAAACTCAACATAATTTGTAGCATCTATGTTGAAGAGGGCCCGGGTAGTACTAGCTGTCACTCAAACAACAAACGGACAGATACACACGATTCACTGCCCATAGACGCAATCATTAAACAGACATCGGAAAACAAACCGACGGTTATCATATCACAATCGTAATTAAACGTCTGGGCGCTCTGGACATCCTCCTCGGCTCCGCTGGTCAGATGCGATGAGATGAAATGACCAGTCAGTTAGATTATTTGAAGAGAAACAAGGATTTCAAGAGTGAGAGGAAATATCTTCGCATTCATCTCTGATTAAAAGCGAAACATAACAAAATACAAATTACGATTGTGTCTCCATGCATGACATTCTGGGTACTGTGTTCTGCTGGGTCTCAATGTACTTGATTGAAAGGAAATATTATCACATTTATCTCTGAGTCTGAGTAAAAACAAAACAAAAACACAATAAGACGCGATGTTGTCTGCAAGGAGTTCTGGGTATCTTGATCCCCTTTAAGCCTCCCTGATCCTCCCCGAGCCCCGATGTCCTCCAACCCCGTCGCTCCGGGATCACTCTGAGAAGCAGACAGGCGTGAAATCGCTGCTGTTTCATTTCAACACAACTCGCCACTGTTCTAGAAGTCACGAAGTAAACGGGTTTGGTGACTAAACAAGAGTGGTCTGGTCTAGTCTAGTTAGTCTGTGGTCTTCTTACTTACGTCTGTTTACTGTAAATTCATCTGATGGTCTCGAACTTAGGCTATAGACCATGTGATGTTCTCGGACCACGAATCAGAACCGGAGATAGATAAAGCCGATATCAGTTTCTGAGAGGAGGGAGACCCGTCACGGATTGACATCCGCTCCTTGTAGATGTCATTGAAGCAGTTATGAACCAGATGCCACCCTGCTCTCATAAGAGAGTGTTCTGTCTTCTTCTTTTTCTTCTTCTTTTTTTTGAAATATTTTGTTAAATAATACATCGAATGTGAAACAAGAGAAAAACATGTCACCGGATGGAAAGAAAGGTCCATTTAATTTGTCTCTAAGCGGGACATAATGAAAAAGGAAAGAGTTTCACCGTGAGGGATCATTTCGTAAGAGATAGCTTGGTTTGGCAGGGATTATCGTGTATAGTACAGTAATGTGACAGCGATGTTACCTCCATCTGGAACGTTTCCCAGGTCTTTACACCGATTTCTTGCTCTAGGATACAATCATGCCTGTCACCTATCATTTTTAGTCATTCGATTCGAAATGTTAAATGGCTGTCATTTATATTCCAGGGAAAATGGACATCTTATAAAGATCTCAGTGTACAGTTGATAATACCAAATGTATACTAGTAGCGACTTTACTTTTACTAAGCAAGATTTCCATATTTTGCAAATGCCTCGCTCGCGATTTTGTTCCATAATCATGATATTGAGTGGTGGTTGTAGCCAAATCGATGTCCTATCAGGTGTTTTCGTTTTTAATGAAGAACAATATGAATTAAATAGGAAAATGTTTCCCGAAATAATGAATTTGTATTACACCTAGAAGTTTACGTCAATTATATATCAAAGAGGGGTGTCTGCTTCCTTCAACACAATTATGCCCATTGTTTGGAAATAATCACGCCAATAATGACATTACTCGAAATAAAATAGATTATCATATATATGGATAGATAATGTTGGAGTGAATTATATCAAAGCTTTAAAGCTTTACATTTACCTTATTATAGTGGCACCTATTTGCCCAGTCGACAATTGCTCCGAGTGCTCATCTCCACATAATTATTATGGTAAGGTTAAAGGTTTTACGATAAGGTTTAGGGTATATATAAAACTATCATGGAATGCATGTGCCAAATCGAACTAGAAAATAAGAAACATTGATTGATTGATCTTTTCTGTACGCATGGCTTTTGATACAAACCTAGGCATCCCACTACCTAAACTTATCGAAAATGCAAACAAAAAAAATACACCAAAATGGGAAATGGTTTCATGGTTGCCAGTGATCTGCATTATTTACATCGGCATAAATTGTCGGCGAAATATACATACGGCTGGATTGTAGACTACACTGACTCGTTATGAGTAACATAGCTTTCGGGTAGGTCAAACAACTGGTATGTTTATATCATAATTATGGTTAACATGTATATTGCCCTTGGCCTGTGATCGATGGCCAACTGACCTCTATCAGTGTTTATTGAGCCTGACACTCATACAAGATATTCAAGATAAAATGATATACAATATACAATATGGACATAGATTCGCCTATATATAAGATATAAGATATATATGACCGTTGTATCAGGATTATACTACACAAATAAACAAATTTCAAGCGCGAAACAATTCCAGATTCGTTCTTTTCCTACCTTTCGTTGAATTTCATGTTTAAAGTCAAGTCTATTGAAAAGTTCTGGTTATTCAGAATTTGTGTGACTAAAATTTGTTATTTTGCTATGTAAACAGTGACAGGTACTATCAAACCATGCTCAATTGGTAAAAGGAAACCTTACCTGCTCATTTGATATATATAATTTGATATCATGATAATTTAAAATAAAACTTCTGTATTCATAAGACATACTAACACCTACATTTGAAAAATTTTCAATAAGTGTCATCCGACAATTTTTTAAATTAGTATTATTGTTATTCGGCCTTATTCCGCCATGATGTGTACCCTTCTTCTTTCTTTTTTTCGTTTTCTTTTTTGAAAATGTAACACCGATCATGCTCGCTCTGTCATTCACTTCACAGATCGATAGGTAGGATTAAATAATTGATATCACATACGCAATTTGTTTTGGGACATTGTCATTACCGAGTATTCGAATCACTTACCATTCGTACATATTATAGGTACGGCTTTAGACACGTACGTTCACGTACGTCAATCAAAGCGATCTCTGATTAATTAGAGGTCCATATCGACGTCGATATCGACCCTTCATATGACACCTTCCCTGAGCACCCCGCCGTTCGACCGGTTCGATCCGAACCATGCCTTTGCCGTGAGCACACTCTTCCCAGCATTCACCGCGATATTCGAACGTCACAACAGGGGGGTCATTAATTCGTCAATAATACTTAAGAGTGATTTGGCACGCCACTTGTACCCGCTATAACCATGTATACGATTATAGTTGATACAAACAATGTTGATGATTATTGTACACATAATGGACCTGTGTGTTAAAGGGATAGTTGAGTTTTGGTGTAGAGGGCGCTACACAAAATAATTTGTTGTGAGATAAATGAAAAAATGAGTGTCAAATTCGAAAGAGCATAACATTTTAATGACATAATAAACTTTATTTGATCAAAATCGGTTCAGAAATGGCTGAAATATCCATAAACATAACCATTTGTAATAATTGTGGGGCCCCACATTTATTTGATAATTTTGAACTAGCCGTTAAAATTTGTTTTAAATGCTTCCTCTTTTCAAAAATAAGTAAAAAGCCTGTTATCATAAAAAAAAGAGCCGTTAAAACTCAAGAGGGCGCTCGCTAAAAACTAATTGGTTTTAACCATATTTGATTTTAAAAATTGTGCATGTGATGTTTTGTTAAAATAATTATTAAATAGAGAGATCATCAACAACTATTAAAAAATATCTTTTGTAAATTTTTGAAAAAGTGTAAGCATTTATTTTTTTAACGGCTGATTCAAAATTATTGAATTATTGTGGGACTCCACAATAATTTATGGTTATATTAGTTATAATGGTTATAATTGGTTATAATGGTTATATTTATGGATATTTCAGCTGTCTCTGAACCGATTTTAATCAAACAAAGTTTATCCTGTCATTAAAATTGTATGCTCTTTCAAATTTGATAATCAGTTATTCATCACCTCACAAAAAAATATTTACAAATAGTTTGTAAATAGTTAGGAATAATTTATTGTTGGTCCAAATACGTTTTTAAATGTGTTACTCCTCAATATGTTAAAAGTACAAATATTGTTTTTTATTTACACATATTATATTTGTTATTGACATACTGCAGCTAATAGTGCATACGTGCTGGTTAGTGTTCAATAAACAAAGCATATTGTTTTCCGAATAGAATGGAACTATAAGTGTATTCGATAAAAGTATATACAAATAAACAAAAAAGAATATTATTTTGTCTGAATTTTGTATGAATTTTCTATCGATCTGGGAAGTGCATGACAGAGCGAGCATGATTGGTGTTAAATTTTCAAAAAGAAAAAGAAAAAAAAAGAAGAATTTTTGTTCAAAATGTGTATGAGTTGACTGTTATATTCAACATGTTATTTCTGAAATGGTGGAAATTGCATTAGTTCTTGTAATATTCATTTCCATAATCTCGATTTAATATGCGCGACTGATTAGCAAAACAATTGGTTGAATAATAATGATAGTTTATTATGTTTTTGTGACTTAACCCCCCCCCCCCCCCCCCCCCCAACACACACACACACACACACACACGCATGCGCGCGCGCGCTCAAACAGAATGATCACAAATTACCGCCACGATTGATTGATGGTTTCTGTCTTTTCCTGCTCTCGAATCAAGTTTCTTTGTAGGACAATAACAAAGTAAAATGCAACTGTCCCGTATGACTGAGCTTTGTGCATCAGGTTTACCCAGATACCCGAGCAGCTGACGATAACGGGATAGCTGGCAGTGTTAAAAAAACAACAAAAAAACTGGGTTATGATTCTGATCAATGGCAATGCATTTTCTCGTGCAGTATACATAGACGAGGGTCTGTCATAAGGGAAGCACTGATACGGGCTTCCCGCACAAACAAACATTGTTGGTAATACTATTTAATGCGAGTTAAGGGTTTGGTCTACTCCTCCCTATTCATTAGCCGCCATTCATCGGGTGCATGGTCGTGATGGTAGGGGGGTAACCCGACGTCCCTCCTCGCTGGCTAGGTAACAATCCGTGGGGCACAATCGGTGTCGGGTGACGACAACTGCACGGCCCAGCGCGTGTTTCAATGGGGTGGCAGGACAAACAGACATCGGGGCCAAAGAAAACTTACAGCCAGCCATCCAAACGGCCCATTCAATCTGACATTTTCGAGTCTTTGATACTTCAAATGAGGTTATACTCTATACCGCTGCCAACTCTAAGGCACACTGGTTTCTTACTCTGTTCTTTTTGTTTAATTCTCGTTTTGAGATGGGGTGTTGTTAGGAAATAATGTAGTGTTTGGTGAATATCTGCAATTGCTTTTCTACCTGACCTTATCACGAACCTACCAGGCAACGATAATTGACAGCTTCGTTACTTTGAAAGTGATCATATGCGTGTAAATAAGGAATAAATCCATACTAAAACTAACTTATCTCCATATTTATATTTCACGAATTTGACATTTTTATTGTCATAATAAATCAAACATTGCCTATTGTTTTGATTGCATTTTTGGCGACACTAAAACCTGAAATATCTCACTATTTTACACAATCAAACAATGCACATAATACATAATTAATCCGTAATATTTTGTTTCTGAAGACATGAAAGTAAAGTATCTGGTTATAGTCTATACTGAGCTGAAATATTATTGTTTGATAGAATTTGAAATTATGAAGGGAGATATGAGACACGTATATAAATTATTGACACATTATATAAAACGGATAAAAAGTAACTACCGATTTAAAGGGGTAGTTCAGTTTTGATTAAGAAGGCGCTTCAAGATTTTTTTGTTGTGGGGCAATGAAAATGTGTAAAGCACACACTTTTAATGACAGAATCAACTTTGTTTGATCAAGACCGGTTAAGAAACGGCTAAAATATCCACACATATATCTGAGTGGAATAAATGTTGGGGACTAACTTTTATTCATAACAAATATTTCTAAATCCTACACATTTCTGAAAATATACCAAAATGTTTTTGAATTGTTTTGATGATCTCTCTATGGAATATTTTTTTTTTTTTTTTACCGAACATCACATTAGCATATTTTGATTTTTTAAATGGTTGAAACTTTAGGTGTCTGGAGGGTGCCCTCTTGTGTTAACAGATGCTTTTCGAATGAAAACAGCTATGTTACTTTATTTTACGTTAGCTTTATTTTTTTGTAAGCATTTTAATGTATTCAGTATTTCTATTTGACGAGTTTGTCTATCTTGACATAAGCAACTCATAAGCAACTCACGAGGGACCTTAATTCCACAAGCTTTGCTTTCAACCTAGGTCACCTCATCTTTTTATTGTAACGCCATATTCTGTCAAGTTTGTTATGTTCATGTCATATTTGTAATGTGTGTTATATAAGAAAGATAAATAAAATAAAACTTGAAAAACTTGAAAAAACTTGACTTATCCGTTTGTGTTTTTCCCATGCAAGCATCGTTGACTTATAAGTGGTATTATTAATGATAACTGACAAATTTTAGTTGCTAAAAATATGTTTGACCAGAACTGTTCTATCCCTTTTACTCAACTTATGAATAAGCTTCGATCCTACATGTAGAAAAGTATTCTCGAGATATAACTGTTATAACCTTGATTGCTATGATTTGAAGTGATTTAGTGACTTTGCTTACAAAGTGTGCAAAAACGGACAAATTGTTGATACAACTTGTATTTATGTGATCTGATATGACCACTGAGTGATGTTTGACTTCGTACACAGTTATGATTATCCAGTAGATACATATAAATCTGAACACTTCTATCATACATATCTTAATAATGGAGGCGAAAATCGGAAAAACAAAACCTGTTCCATGCTTATATTGGCAACACGAATACAATAAGGTATGTGAGAACCGCTATAGAGTTCCAAGTAAGTTTTGATGATTTTGACAATATTACTAGATCCCTTTAATTATTTTAGTTTTGTTTGTTTGCAAGGCGTACTAACAGATCTTGTAATTTGAAAAATTTTCAGGACATTTTAAGCTTATGGCAAATTTTATGGCAAATTTCCAGATGGGTAATCAATCCCCTTTGGGAGCAATATCTCAATTTCATTTTTTTAAATTAAAAATATGCCAATATTTGTGACATTTGTGACACAAATTAACCGAGATCATGCTGCAACGCAGTACCTCCTTATCATAGTGAACGTTTAATACGACACATGAGTCGTATTATTCTCTTCACAATAATGGTTTTTTTTTAAGTGTTCTCATTACATTAGCAATAATTTGAATTTTTTTCTCATCAACCTGGTACTTAACAAACAAAAATAAGTTTGTTCAAAACATTGAGGTACCAGGTCCTGATCAAAATAGGGTATAACACGATCGCGTTAGTTTTGTATGCTTTAGAATTTCTTAGCCGTGTATAGCTTATTTTCTCTTAATAAATTAAAGGGAAGACTTGATACAAGACTACACATGTATTTTGTGTCAGCCTAGTAAACATGAGTACTAAACGGCCGGGCATGGTCACGGAGGATGCTGCAGAGTGCAGACAGAAGAAGCGTATTGACACTAATTGATACAGTTCTGATTGCGGGGCAGTGTAATTAGCACCACGCTGCTAATAATCGCAAAATGCGGAAGTACTTGGTCTGATAAGTAGGCAAACAAGCTTGTTTTGCCATTATCATTGTGTTCTCAGATCAGGGGGGAGAGCGAGGGTTGGTGTGTTTGCTCGATCTAATGTGCTCTGGCATTTCGACAAACACACGCGTCTAGCGATCGTCGACACGACACTAGACTGTTGATACTGTCAAGACTAACACGGCCACTGATAATGATATTGGTGTCGACAGCACGATCCGCCAGGAAACTGGTTTTCCGCCAGTTAACCCGCCTGTTCTCAATGTTTTGCATAGTATGCTGTCATCCCGCACGCGCAGCCCATATACAGTATAGTAGGTTACAGCTATGAGGTAGATGACTACAAACTGAAAGAGTTAATGTAACTAAGTTACACTAACTTGTCAAAATAAGTTGGTATCTCTTTCCCCTCCAATGTTGTTGTTCGTCCTTTCGCCAGCCTTCAGTTCAGGTGTGACGGACAGGCATCTGTCAACTAGGAACAGAAGATATAAATGACCTTGACTGCAAATAGTTGGCGAATCATTTTCATTTCCGGATCAAAATGTACACACAAGAAAATGTGAACCGGGATTTTCCAGAAAATTTGACCTTGAATAGAAGTTCAGAAAGTGCATCGAATTCGAACATGTTGCATAAATGTTATTCGCCATAATATTTACAAGAATGAAATGTCATTGTTAATAAACGATTACTAAGTTTGATACCATTACATATTAGCTTAGCACACATTATAACGCTTTATTGTAACATAATAAGAATTCAAACTTCTTGTCATAGACATTTTATTTCTATAGACCGATATTTACCATAATTCCTCATCGGTTCATCACATTGAATTGGCAAATGTGTCTGCACTTTTTTTTTTTTTGGGGGGGGGGGGGCATTTCTCTTCATCATCTTCTAATGTCCCTGCAGCCACATTTTCAAGGAATTACATTCTTGATAATGTGGTTTTTTTTATAAATAATGTTTTTATTATAAATATTGCATTTTATTTCATCCTTATTCATTTATTGGTATCTCTAGTATATAAATTGAACAAGCGCGACATCGTTTTCTGGATTTTGGAATCACTTTCAATAACAAAATCAACAACAGCAACTATAAGTTATGTACTTTGTTTATACAATCGTTGCATTTTCTAATCAATGTTTATTAATTAGCTGTTGTTCATAATTCAGTAATACATAATTGTGGTTAAAAAGTATACAGTATTACGTCACAGCCGCAACGTCAATCAATCTCGTTTATAAATGTAACCCGGATGATAGGGAAAGTGAATTCCTGTCCTACAGTGATTGACAGAGACTGTTCGAGCTGGAATTAATTTGGCAGATATCAAGTAACAACACCTCTGAATAAAGTCAGCAAAGAGGGGAAAGAGCCGCTAAACAGAGGGGATAATTTGTAAAGTAATCCTCATCTCCCCCCAAAATAGGGGTTAAGGCAGATGCGCTATTTATTGCATTTGTGTCATAATCTACGAGGCGGGTATTGATCGGCGCTGCTGACTAACGCGACCCTCGTTTTCCTTAGTGTAACAGTGTAACTCTTTTTTCTTTTTTTAAGAAGCGATACGTTTTATGTCGATCTCGATAGCGCCGGTGTTAAGCGCGTACAAACGAGCTGTAATCGAAGCTCGCGCACACCGGCTTCTTCGGGCGACAACTGCAAGTAGACAGGACAGCTCCTTGCCAATACATGTCAACTCGGATACTGTTGGAGCACTCGAAACTGTGTAAACCGGTAACCAAATCGGTATTGCTAATTGGGCGGGTGGGGTTGGCCAACATCGCCAATAATTAACAACCAGAGGGGGTTGGCAAACCTCGTCTCGCCAGCCAATCACCGCGCAGATTTCAGCCAGCCGCCCAAGCTGTAAAAATATCGAGTGCCATTTCTCCTCGCGGCGGAATTCCCCTGCGCTAAGAGCCTAAGCGTTGCTGTTTATGTAGGTGCAATAAGCTTTGTTAATAAAAAGCTTTACAGTAAATGAATATTCTATCAACAAGTACATATGCATGAGCTGAAAGTAAGGAGCCCTCATGCGACAAAAATCGCTCCCATCCGGTGGATATTCACTCGAGTTGTTTCTAACGGTAACCGAACCCCAGCAACGGACTTGGCCAACGGGTCTGGAGGATCGGGGGCTATCTGCTGCGAGCTTGCTAAAGGTATCATAATAACATAAACAGGCATTCAATGCAGGATGTTTTGAGGGAGCCTATATTGATCTTAAGACCATTAATTCTGGCACACCATTCTACACCGTGGCATCGATAGAGCTAGTCGCGGTCAGGCTTTAGGCCACGGTCTATTCAGAACAGTTAGTCCACCGGATGATGCGATCAGTCCAAGAATATCGATGCAATATACATGAAACCCGTTTTCCTCTTTTCCAGCTTTGTCGGAAGGATCGGTGCAATTTTAATGGGCAAATAAGCATGCTCGGGTTATCCTTTCATCCTTCCTGCCTGCAAAGTGTCCCTAAAAGCGGACTAAACGACGAACAATAGTGTATAGGTTTCACACTTGCGTAAATTCCTTTGTGCGACTGCTCAGCACTTAAATACAGTCTTCATTTGTGTCTGGCCGGATTTGAAGGATCCCTGAATACGGGTTAAATTACCTGGGCCATCAAGATTAACTCAATCAATTATTAAAAGCGGGTAACGGTCCCTTTTGGCTGCATTCTGTAAAGAGCGTCCGAGCAAGAGGGTAATTGTTCCCGCACTTTGCACCGCCTCTCAGTTATCCGCAGTGACAGCAAAACACAGACCCGAGATCCGATCCCTCACATGGAAGGACAGAGAGGAAGGTGAGAAATACGGAGGCGCGATTACGCCAACAATAATCAGGAAACTTTTGAATTAGGACTCTATTCAAGTCGAGAAGAAGAAAAAAAATACATGTCCCTTCAAATGAAGTGAGAAATGTTCGGCAAAGCAAATCGATTGATGGTTCCATCGATATAATAGAATAATATAATTGAGGAAAATGACATGATCGATCGTGTGTTTGTATTAACCCTCACTCAGCTCGTCGTGATATCTGAGCGACAAGAAAAGCAACAACAACAACAAACTCAACGACAGCCATACCAACAACAGTGATATCAATATAATTTTTACATATTATATACATAGTCTTTTCATCGAAAATTACAAATTAATGTAAATGAAATTGGCGTGCTTTAAGTAATGGGTATACACTGGAACACTGGCGTACTGGAGGGGGGCTTGCCCCCCCCCCCCCCCCCCCCCACAAACAAACAAAAATATATATATATAAATATAATAATAATAATAATAATAATTAAATCAATAAAAATTAAATAAATAAATCAAATCAATCAATCATGGTCTATATCTAATTCGATACCAGGGATAAAAAAAAAAAGTATTTCTTTAGACAAGATAATTCAGATTTTACTCCATTTCAAGTCGAATTTCCTTCCTAAGTATGCACCAGATTGCATAATTTCAAGTAAAACATTGCCAAAGCGGAAAAGCACCCTTTATACCGTGCACGAGCGGACACCCTCCCATTAAACCCTTCCCCCTCTCGGTCGCTTCGCTCGCTCGGGAATCGGTCTTGTCTGCATCTGGAATACTTTGTTCATGATGTGGCATTTAATGCAATGTTTAAACTGTATACGTCACTTCGCGAATATTATTTTGGGGGTGCATATTTGTTTTTCTTCATGAAACAAATATAACCTCTTTTACCGGTCGGTAGAATCATGACGCACTTCCCCATATTATAGTACATGTCGTTAAGTCAGAATTTCCATCCTAGGTATGCACCAGATTGCACAGTTTCAAGTCAAAAAATTGCAAAAGCTCCCTACCGTGGGAGGGGGGACACCCCCTCCCCCCGCTCAGTCGCTTCGCTCCCTCGCAAAGTCCCAGACTTACCGCCTGATGCGGATTTGGTTTTGCCCCCCCCCCCCAAACAAAAACAAAAAAAACAAACAATTGTTGCTCATTACGCCACTGCATTGCAAACTATGTTCATTACTTATTTCTTGTCCCGTCATAACATTTACAGTGCGCATTTATAAAAGAAACATGTTGACACTAGCTCTTTCATTATGAATAAAATTTTGAAATAATTTGAAATTTTGAAATCATTACTGCCTAAGGTAAAACGAGTGTGACGAAATCACCTGGCACTCTGCGCTCAACCATGGAACAATAGAAGATTCTACACCTATTGACACCATCATTAATATCACTGTATCACAAACAGCCAGCCAGCTTACCTCAAACCAAAAGTCGGTGTTTTTTAAAATCATTACTGCCTAAGGTAAAACGAGTGTGACGACATCACCTGGCACTCTGCGCTCAACCATGGAACAATAGAAGATTCTACACCTATTGACACCATCATTAATATCATTGTATCACAATCGATGTACATTTTGCTATAGCAATGCAAAACTAAAGAACGAATCGTCATATTTTTGACGGACAGTTTCCGCTAGTAATCATTTGTATAATGTATACCAGAGTATGAGTAAAGTAACATATTTTCAAATATTGTCCATTTTGGTTCAGTTCCAATTTTCACAGGGCGCCATTGTAAAGCAGTTTAAATCAACTGAATGTTCTTACCTGCACTTTTTAAAGACGACAAAGATGAATACATACAAATTAATAAAGTGGTATATCGCACCAACATTTCACCTCGTGTGAAATTTGTGTGTGACACTGCAGAAGTCGGGCTTATGAATATAATGTAAGAATGGTTCATTAACTCTTTTCTATACCAATTTACTCCCTAATTAACAAGGATGATGCCAATGTGGCTTGTTCTGTTGAAAATAAAGTCAGGCATGTTTCGTGTGATAATCCCCAGACATTACATTTGGATAATTGTTCCTTTCATGACTCGCTTTGGCTCTCTTTGTATAAAACTTGTCAACAGCTATCCGCGAAGAATGCTAGAATTTCAGAATGACATGCATTTCCGGACAGTAGTCTTTTATTCCTATTATACCCCCTCTCCGCATACAGAAAATACAATGAATGATAATAATAATAATAATAATTGTGATACTATTACTACTGAACTACTACTTCTACTACTATACTACAACTACTACTACAACAACAACAACAACTACTACTACTACTACTACTACTACTACTACTACTACTACTACTACTACTACTACTACTACTACTACTACTACACGACTACTACGACTACTACTACTACTACTACTACTACTACTACTACTACTACTACTACTACTACTACTACTACTACTACTCTACTACTACTACTACTACTACTACTACTACTACTACTACTACTACTACTACTACTACTACTACTACTACTACTACTACTACTACTACTATATTACTACTACTACTACTACTACTACTACTACTACTACTACTACTACTACTACTACTACTACTACTACTACTACTACTACTACTACTACTACTACTACTGTTGCTACTAATTCTACTACTACTACTACTACTACTACTACTACTACTACTACTACTACTACTACTACTACTACTACTATACTACTACTACTACTTATACTTATACTACTACTTCTACTTCTAATACTACTAATTATAATAAGTATAATAATGATAATAATTACACTTATCAACTTTAACATTACCATACATTATTGATAAGAACATGGTTGGAATTTTCAGGTTTTTTGCGCCCTATTGGGTTGCCGGCTGCCTTTTTAATGTAAACAGCCTTCTAACTTAGACATTTGTAGGTTTCTCTACCATTCTATCAAACTCTTAGTTTTGAATAGTATAATATTAGAAGTGTTTGATAGTACAATTCAGTTTGACCATAACTGTACATTCCCTTTAAAGGTATGGTGACAAGAAAACTGCCTCAAAATTGGGTTTTACTGTATCTAAGGTAGATTTTCATGAAGATTACTAATACAAACATATTTTCCTCGTGGGAAAACCCGGTAAAATAAAAAAATCAACTTGTAAATTCTCTTTCGGAACCCCCGTAAAAAAACTGAGTCCCGGGCGAACAAAAAATGACGTCATCTTTGTGACGTCACCGGCAGGCAATCGCAGTTTAGCTCGGTCATAGACGTACACGCTGAGTACAATACTCACGTTGACACAGAGATATTATTTCCATTTGTTTCAATATTTGCAAACATTTGTTCAGGTTTATATCATGGGACGATATACACTCAGATGTGTAGCTGCATCCTGCTACAATTCATTTCTTAGCAATTCTTAAGCATTTTCAGTAAAACCTCAATTTACAAGCAAAAACGAGTTTGTTTTACAAGCAAGTCATAGGCTCTGCATGTAAACAATGCACATTCCTCCGCGTTGCGGTCTGCAAGTGAGGTCATGAATCGGGTGACACGTGCGCACATTTCCGCTCTGCTATAAATGACTTTTTTTAGGAGCATGGAACGCCGATGCGTAATAAAGCAAAAAAGTTGCATGAAATTTACCTTTTTTTCCCAACTTAAGGATTTCTTTGAAAAAAAGAGTGTGGTATATCAATAAAGGCACATATTTAAAGCTATAAACCTGAATCAAAGCCGGGATTGCACCCCTCCTTTAAAAGAGATATTTTTGATCTACTATATACGGTATGTATGTGAATGTTCACACATGTGGTGTAGTGATGAGACCAAACAGATCACATTGATTCTGTCGAACTGACAGCTGCTACGAAGTAACAGCCCTGGTACTATATTATAATTCATTACTTTAGGAGAGACAATGCATATTTTACAAAACTGTTAGTGGGCGGAAACGCAGATAGCTATTTATAATTGCAAAACGATCCTTAAACATTGGCGAATTTAACCAAATAAATAATAATAGGCCCACGCGGCAATGCTCTAGTAAACAAGGGGTAGTACTTTCAAAACAACATTATTATGACTATTGTATAGCGCCAGACAAACTTGGTTTCCCTCCGATCTCGTGAACGGGAAGCAAACACAGATGAAGGTTTAGTAATCCAAATATTGTGTTACCTTTAAAAGTTCAGTCATGCAAGGAATGCTATGTTGGATTGTGTCATTGTAATCATGGTATAGTCATAATAACAGCACATCAACTGTTTGTTATTCAATTTTTCTGCACTGGGGAAACCCATATTCGCCTCATTGTTATATGAACAGAATGATAACTGCGATGTGTGATAACATGCAATAGCGGAAATACTTGACGTACATCGCCACATTCATTCCGAAAGGATTCTAGAAAAAGGGCACAAATATTGACGTAATATACACTAGTCAGAAAGGGACATCAAGAAACTTAGACAACAGAGGTATATATCCCTATTTATGATTTATACCATTCGTCTTTGTCGCCAAATTCGTTCTGAAAGGATTGCCACATTACTGTTTATTTGGCCTAATACGATAGGATACATAAATTATGGCTAAAGACGAGCGAAAACAGGGGACGGTGGTTCGAGTGGACAGAGACTTCGCCATTATTCAGGTTTCTGGTTTGGACGGCAAGGCGCGTCTGGATAGTTCCGTCATTTGCAGGTCGACAGGCTGCTTGATCGACGATCTCCAGGATGTCCTGGAAGCCTACACCGACGTCCTGGTGAAGGTAAAATCTATATCAGAGAACGCGCTGTCGAGATTGCCAATCCACGTTCAACGTAGAGAACGAGCACAGACGCCCTGGGACGTTGTCTTCTGTTGCAAGGATGTCACCCACCACACCCAGTCTCCATACACCCCACTTTTACGATTCACCAATCTCGGGCGAAGCGGTGATGTTCCCGAGCATGTACGGGGAAGGGTCCTCTCAGCCCTGGTTCGGATCACGACTGTATGGAACGACCTGAGCGTGGCGAAGGCACTGCGCCTCGTGAAGACCCACCACAAGGTACGAGACATCCCTGGCATCCATCGCTACCTGACCGACGAGGACTCCCTTATCAGATTCATCGAAAGCCAACCACAGTACTTCTACCTCACCGGAAACCGTGGCAACGATCTCCGCGTGAGACTCTACCGGGGTTTCGACGATGACGAGATCAATGCGGCGATCAAAGTCAAGAGCGGCTCGATGATAACGGGTTCGCTGGGTCCTGCAGCACGCGTGACTCCTGATGTACTTGGTGCAGGCGTACACTATCTTTCGCTGACCGGAGCTGCATCTTCATCGTTCACTTCTCGACCACGTCATCTTCCGGCATTCGGTGTTTCTTCGGTGATCGCTGACGTCGTCTCGCGGACGACGATCATCAGTTCTGCGACCGACGCCAATACCGTTCTCGGGCCGTTGCTAGAGCCATCTAGGAGAAACGTCATCGTTGCGCTCGACTGCGAAGGGGTTAGCCTTGGTAAGATAATGAATAGTACTAACATATTTGTTCAAAATGTTTTTATATGTACGTAGACCGTCGATCCCGGATGATGAATTGAAAGCTTGGCTGTGGTTTGTCAATGTATGACATGGTATAATGAACTATTCAGGGGGCTTAACGTTTTGATAATATGGTAATTGTTCAACTGCATGGTATACTGACAGTGCTACGTTATGCTACAAACGAACCACATGCATAGTACACATGATACCATGATCCATGATACTTAAATACATGTAATATACATGAGGCGTGGCGTGGCCGGCGCTAGAGGCTGCACCCATGACTGCCCATTGTCCATAATTATTGATACGTGGGCGATTCCACCCCGTATTTGAAAAAAAATACAGATGATCATCTTTGGGCAGCTACGGCAGACCCCTGGCAGAATGATGTCAATACATATAGACGCGTCCGTCCATGAACTTGATGACATTTGACATATCGAGAGTAAGAATATAATTCTTCTAATAACCATATTTCAGGCGCCGTTGCAGGATGCATGACGCTGGTGCAGGTGTCCACCATGGACGGGCAGGCTTTTATCTTCGATGTCTTCAGGAACCCGCGACTGCTGGAACAACGGTCCTCACTGAAGAAGCTCATAGAGCATCCCGAAATAACCAAGGTTTGAGTTATACAAAATGGCATCAAATACTCTCCCAGATGAATTATTTCTGTCGTTTCGGAACGCTTTTCGATGGTACGATGGGTAATAGCTGATTAAATCTGGAATAGATTTTCCTGTTTTCATTAGGTAAACAGTTTCATTTACCATGAAACTGTTAAGCCCTCCGCACACAGAGCCGACTCGACCCGATCCGACTGGTTTTTAGTCAGGCTAGAGTCTGTTTCGCTCAGTCGTAGCTGATTCAACATGTTGAATCGGCCTCGAATAATTTCCGAATGGCTCTTGACCGGCAAAACAGGAGTCTTGAGGCAACGTATACTGAGCTGATCCGACTAAAAACACGTCGGATCGGGTCGAGTCGGCTCTGTGTGCGGAGGGCTTCATTCAACAGAATCTTACAATGATATTGGTCTATGTTTGACGTAATTCTCGAATACCACTTTGCAAAAATAGTATACAGTTCGTAGTCATGTTAGTGGAGCAATTTGGTCAGCCTCAATGTGCTCGTAACAGTAATCCTATATTAATTATCCTAATATTTCCTCGGGTTTATAGCCATACAGCCTTGTATATAGTCAGTCCTATGGCTTTCCTCTTGTGATAGCGTTTTTCAATAAAGTGATGTTTATTCAATTATAACATGTAAAATAAGCTATATTATTGTTGCCACCCATTCAGGTTATCCACGACTGCACCAATGATGCAAGCATTCTCTATCGGGACTTCGGTGTCACATTGAGGAACGTATTCGATACGTCTGTGAGTAAAATACAGTTTTAAACTTAATTAGAGCGAAAACCTTGGTATTCTGTTGTTTCCCATAGAAACGGGTGATAGAAAAGAACCATCCTTGAAAATTGTATGGGCCACCAATTGTGACGTCATTATTTTCGAGCCGTGGTGCGATATTTACATACGAAATGTTTGCAAATCTCTTATTTTTTCCTAATAGTTGGAGAATTCTTACAGTAAGCGTCATGCCATTTCTTTATGTCATAAAACAAGTGAGAAAATGTGTTTTCCAAACAAGATGTTAGGAATTAAATGCATTATGACAATGAATGTACAAAGTAATGAGATATTGCTTGTCAAACTCGGCGGAAAATTTGAAAACATTTCTGTCCGTTCGTGAATTTAAAATAGTCTTAACTTTCTTATTTATTAAACGATTTTGGCAAGATATGCACTGAACGTTGTTTTCATTGCAAAGTATGTTATTTCCAGAATGGAATTCCCATTTTAGGTTTTTTTAATCCGTTTTAGTTCTGGTAGATAAAATGAACCTTAATCCAAAAAGAAATTGCATAACACATTGCAATTACAGTCATGTACAGTTAAAATTTGCAATAGTATTTTGTTACAATCTCTCGGAGTAAATATATCCAAATCAACACAATAATCAAAGACTCCTAAAGATGCATTTTCTCGCATAGTCATACCCATGTTCTAGTTGTATTTACCCAGCTAGCCACCTGACGTCGGGCCGATGTCGGAAGTTGGTTGCCGGATGTCGGCATATCGCCGTTGGCTCGAGGTTAAAATGTCCGCCAGCCCAACATCGTCACGACGTCATTTTTGTGATATATTGGCATAACGTCATTTTCTGACAATGGCCCAACATCATGTCATGAGATGATGTTGGGCCATTGTCGGAAAATGACGTTATGCCAATATATCACAAAAATGACGTCGTGACGATGTTGGGCTGGCGGACATTTTAACCTCGAGCCAACGGCGATATGCCGACATCCGGCAACCAACTTCCGACATCGGCCCGACGTCAGGTGGCTAGCTGGGTAAGTGCATAATTATGGTATTCTGCAGACATGGCAGAGTTGTGTAATTTTTGTAAACTTCTTTAGAACTTATCCCATCTTCGATTGAATACATGATTTTGTTTTTGTCTAATCATATATTCATACCCTAAACATGCTAAATAGCTGGCTATGATGACACTGATGGAGCAATTACACAAAGACCGGATCAATCGTATGGGCTTCAAAGGTAAAAAGAAACTGAGTTTTGTCCATAAGAAACTTGAATCAATTACTGATAACTTGCAGCATATGTTTTAAATGTGAGATTATTATAACGTGGACATTGCTTTGTTCTATGAGTTATTGAGAGAGACGGCTTTGCGCAAGAATGGCCAGTATGTTGCAAGCCCCGGAGACAATGTTTGGCAAAATAAATAAAAACTTTTTGTGCAAATAAATCATAAATTCAGTAAGAAGATGCTGGCGACTTTCATTTTCAGGACTTCATTTAATATTCGTTTACTAAAAAATTCGTCATTTGTGCTGCTTTTTGTATTACAATTTAATTACATGTATTCATATATCCATTTGCTTTCCAATTTTTTGTAAAAAGCACTTTGTGAGCTACTTGGGGACACGGTATCGCACAAGGACGAGGATTTTAAGAAGAAGATGATAAGGACTCAGGACTTTTGGAAGATCCGTCCTCTCACTCAGGAAATGATCTTTTATGCAGCTTCTGATGTTCTGTGTCTGGTGCCGAACGTCTACCAGAAACTTGATGGGTAAAATGCTTGAGTTATTGATTGAGTGAGGGGGTGAGTGAGTGAATGAGTGAGTGAGTGAGTGAGTGATTGAGTGAGAAAATGAGTGAGTGAGGGAGGGGGTGAGTGGGTGAGTGAGTGAGTGAGTGAGTAAGTGGGTGAGTGAGTGTGTCAGTGTGTGAGTGAGTGTGTGAGTGAGTGAGTGAGTGAGTGAGTGAGGGAGTGAGTGAGTGAGTGAGTGTGTGAGTGTGTGAGTGAGTGAGTGAGTGAGTGAGTGAGTGAGTGAGTGAGTGAGCGAGCGAGTGAGTGATTGAGTGATGGAGTGAGTGAGTGAGTGGATGAGTGAGTGAGTGAGTGAGTGGGTGAGTGAGTGAGTGAGTGAGTGAGTGAGTGAGGGAGTGAGTGAGTGAGTGAGGGGGTGAATGGGTGAGTGAGTGAGAGAGGGGGAGGGGGAGTGAGTGAGTGAGTGAGTGAGAGAGTGAGTGAGTGAGTGAGTGAGTGAGTGAGTGAGTGAGTGAGTGAGTGAGTGAGTGAGTGTGAAAGTGAGTGAGTGACTTAGTGAGTGTGAAAGTGAGTGTGAAAGTGAGTGAGTGAGTGAGTGAGTGAGTGAGCGAGTGAGTGAGGGAGTAAGTGAGTGAGTGAGTGAGTGAGTGAGGGGGTGAATGGGTGAGTGAGTGAGAGAGGGGGAGGGGGAGTGAGTGAGTGAGTGAGTGAGAGAGTGAGTGAGTGAGTGAGTGAGTGAGTGAGTGAGTGAGTGAGTGTAAAAGTGAGTGAGTGACTTAGTGAGTGTGAAAGTGAGTGTGAAAGTGAGTGAGTGAGTGAGTGAGTGAGTGAGTGAGTGAGTGACGGGCTGAGTGGGTGAGTGAGATGGTGAGTGAGTAAGTGGGTGAGTGAGTGAGTGAGTGAGTGAGTGAGTGAGTGAGTGAGTGAGTGAGTGAGTGAGTGAGTCGCACATTCATGTACATGGTTACCACGATTCCTACATGGTTATTCATTATTATTATTTTGTCGCTTTGTTTTTAGAATGCTGACACCGATTTGGAGACATTACGTCAGGTGGATCTGTGAGGACACCTTAGCCAAGAAACAGAAGACCAACTAACAAACATGCAGGTACAGTGGAAAATCTGTACAGCGTGTGCATTTAAATCAAGAGGTTCTGGGTTCGAGGGCGATAGACTTACTCCCCTACGTTTGTGTCCTTCAGCTTATTATTCAAATTTCAGTGATGCGTTGACCGATAGTATACATCGGTAGTTGGGTACATTTATTTTTAGGGTGGACATTATATAACCTGATATAAAATGTCTGTAAAGCATGCACTCGTTGTTATGAATGTTTAATTGAAAGTAAGTGGTAAATGATTTTACTGTGTTAGTTTAGAGTTTAGACTGAACAGGGTCTTAAAGGGATGCCTGTAAAGTGTCTAACTCCACGAAAAATACTTGGAGCTTCCTCGTTTCTCTTCTGCCGTGTTGTTTAGCTTATGGTAAGAGAATAATATAATAGGGTTATATTTTTTTCAAATGTCCCTTTAGTATAAAGATAATTATCATTGAAATATTTTATTTGAAAAGCGTTGGCAACGCTTTTCAAATAAAGTACAATTGTCGTAGCTGAACACGTCCGGCCAGCGCGCGTGGGAAACCTTCCCGACCCGACTGAACTTTGAGCCAAGCGCGCGCAAATTCCATGAATTCTGTACCGTCTGTAAACATACACGGGTGCGGATATCGTCAAACGGATGATTATTACTGCGACAAATCTACGGCAGGCCATCAGTATTCGGTGATAAAATATGAACTCAATATACGTTTTTTTTCACTAGGTAAACAGTGTTCGTTTTCTTTCAAACTTTCACAAATCTTTCAAAATGTTTTACAATGATATTGGTATAGGATTGAAGTATCAAATGTCATTTTGTGCAATATCTGACACTCTACAGGTATCCCTTTAGTCATGTTAATAGTGATGATAATAATATTTGGTTTCGCTATTGTTGTCATTATTGTTATTATTATTACCTTTTTTCGCAATATAAAGCGTTCCGCAAGGCTTTTCAATTTATTCATGAATATAATTAGACAAACATTTACCAAATTAAAACCAATATCATTCATATGTTTACCTGGAGCCAAACAACAAACTGCAACAGATATGAGGATCGAAGCTTCAAGTGATTTTAGTTGAATTTGTCAAAGTTAATGGATCACCGAGTGCCAATGTCGAATATTTAATTGCACCACATAACCCAGGTCGAATTCCCATAGAGACCCATATAAACCAATAGGAATTTTCTGTTGGTTTCTGTTGGACTCTGTCCACACTACCTGAAATTACAATAGAACACCTGTTTGAACATAGTTTATTCCCGTGGGACCCATTATGGGTCCCACCGACAGGACTCGTAGAAACCAGCATGACCCATATAATCCACATGGTTAAATCCTGTGCATGAAAACATTGAAACCAAAAGGACCCATAGAAACCACATAGGACTCAGAAAACCACAGAACCCATATAAACCCACAGGACCCATAGAAACCAATAGGACCCATAGAAACCCATAGAAGCCCATATAGGACTCAGAAACACACAGGACCCATAGAAACCCACAGGACCCTCAGGACCAATATAAACCAATAGGACCCATAGAAACTCATAGAGACCCACATGACACAGAAACCCATAGGACCCATAGAAACCCGCAGAAGCCATAATGCACACAAATGTCATAGAGCTGTAAACGATTGGAACGATTTTCATGCACACATAATATATTACCTCCACAAATAGAGAGACGTTTGAACAAACAGCACATTTCATTCTTCTGTTACCATATGCCAAACAACAAGGTACAAAAGAAATGTAATTTTTGTTGAATTTGACAAAGTGGATTACTTTAATCATGTTAAAGGGATCTAGTAACTTTGTTGGCAAGTGCAAAAATTGATGAGTGATTAATACAATGTGTATTGGAGTGATCCGATATGTCCATAAAGTAATGAGTGAAAATTTCACGTTAATTGGATGTTTTTTGGCTGAGATATGAGCAAAAATGCAAAGTGATATTCACTAACTCATGGTACTTACTTTGTACACGGCATGAAATTATCCCGTAGACAATTTCATATCTGAACACTTCAATCGGAAATATCTTTTGAACGAAATGGAAATTTAAAAAAACGAAATCTGTCCCGTGCTTTTATTGTTAATATGAATACAACAAGGTAGGAGAGAACCACTAGATTTCCAAGTAAGTTTTGAGGATTTGGATAATGTTACTAAGCCGCTTTAATATCTTTAATGATATAATGCATTATTTTCAGGTCTCATACATTTATACATACAAGTGGTATTGTACGTGTTTTGTGCATTTCAAACAAAAATGTGAGTTCAAGATAAATCGTGACAAAATAGCTCGGCACAGACAGAGTTATTCGGACTTTGATCTACAATGTCCATTATATGAGGAACCCCTTTGTAGATATGTACATACAAAATAATTATCATATCATATATTATATTCATATTATATAATAATCATCATATTTTCTTATATAGCGATGTTCACGAACAAGGCTGGCCTTCTTTTGTCGTGATTATTACTAGAATTTGCAGCTCGTACGTATTGTATTTCATTTAAACTTACAGATAAGCAGCAGAAAATCATTAGAAATAGACATTGTTATATAGATACCATTATAAATGTTGTTCAGTGCATAATTATGTATACCACTACAGAATGTCAGATAATTGTATCAAGCAATTTTGATCCTTTTCGAAGATATTTTTCTTAAATGATAAATGGTAGTCGGTAGTGTGTAAGCAGAAAATAAACAATACTAACACTTACCATTGTGTAAATGTTTCTTATTTCATCAGAGTCGTAACTATGGGGACAAAGGCACTGCGCCATGTACCTAAATGCGTGTTTGTGTGTGTTTTTTGTGTGTTTGGGTTTGTGAGTGTTCAAATGTGTAAATGTATATATGTGTGTGTGTGCGTGCGCGCGTGCGTGCGTGCGTTTTTGTGTGAACGTGGTACATGTGTATCTTTTTCGCATTTGTGTGAGTGTGTATGTGTGTGTGTGTGTGTGTGTGTGTGTGTGTGTGTGTGCGCGTGTGCGTGTGTGTGTGTGTGTGTGTGTGTGTGTTTGTTTTCTGTTATATTGTATGTAAATATATGTCTGTGTATGTGTGCATGGATGTACATTGTTAGTGGCTGCTATAACCATAATGCCTGAACATGTACAGTTATTACCATAATATAAAACAAGAAAGCGAGAGAAGAAAGACTTTAAAAATGCAACAATTTCCCTGTTCATTTCAAATTGGCGCCACGCACCAGCCATCACACTTTCAAATTAATATTCATCATCTCTTTCGAATTGCTACTTCAATATATATTTTCGTGTCGTAATGCAGATCTCCCTTTGTATCATGCCCATGATTAATTCCCATTTTCTGTTCAGGACACTTTACTGATATTTGTTTGCATGTTCTAGAAAGGTGCTGGCCTGTTTTTTTCTTTTTCTTCTTGTTTTTTTTAATTCTTCACATGTAGGGCTATGGGTATCGATGATTATTTTGGCGAAGAGTCGTGCATGGAGTCAAGACGCCCATATCAATAATCATAATCATGATCATGATGAGGAGAGGTTGAAGTTAATGAGATTGGGTATATCTGGCTGGGAAGTTCAGACTAATAAACAGCCGGCCTACTTCATCGACTGAGTGCCCTTAGACTCGAAGAGACTCCTTGTTCAGACGGGTTGTAATACAATGGGAATACGCAATATACTATGATTGCATTTTTTTCTTTAACAAAAAAATATGAAAAAAATGTCGCCCACTCCTTTTGTCTCTGTCGCCTTTCTTTGTGCCAAAAGTAGACTCCTTGGAGTTGTATTGAGTAACATGTATGCAAAACAGGGCGGTAATAACGGCGGGAAGGAGACTGATCAGCTATGAGCTAGCCGGCGACTAATCGCGAGAGATGCATGGTTTGCACAAACATTCGTCGGATGTGGGTGCATGCACAGACGCAAAGCAAGAGACGCACTGATTTAGACATCTTTCGCTTATCATCACAAGATGAAGACGTGGTCGATGCGTATAGGAAGAACAATGCCATGAACGTAGAGGTGAGAGAGCAAAGGAGAATGGGGGAGATGGAGATAGGGGGAGAGGGGGCCTGGGAGAGAGGATGCGATAAATCATGACAAGAAAGGATGTATGGGCCATGACTGGTTTCTCCGATTGTTCGAAATGAAATCGCGAAATTCGAAACTCGATTAAATCGAGGTGCATGGTAGTGGTGGTGGTGCGAGGGGGGTTTCTCGTGGGCTATATACATACGCGCTCTGAGAAGGGGGATTAATCATGGAGCGCGCAGGTCAAATTAGAACTAGCATTTGTAATTCGACACCAATTGTGGAAGCTGGCGGAATTAGAGCTGACAAAGTACGATGTCGCGGCTAATTCTCAGCTCCAATATTTGCTCTCGTCGTATACAATGCACGGGGAAAGGGCGCACCGAACCTATAGAGTGGTTTCTGATGATGACAAATGATCATCAGTTCAATTTCTGATCGCGATTTACAATTTCTCACTTTATATAATACCGAGCATCCTCAAACCTTCCGTATTCCTGCGGATTAAGATTTCCATGTGAGACCCTTAATGCTATCAAGATGCAAACGAAGAAATAAACACCGCGGTTGAGCGTTAATGTTCTCCCACTACTACATTATCCGCCATTTTACCCATCTCTCTCTCGTTCTCTCTGCATTCACCCCCATCGTCTCCTCGTCTCTTTCTATATATTTCTCTATATATATCTCATCATATATCCGAATATGCCTAATGCATTTATTTTTCATGACAATCATGTTGGTCGACTTTTGGCGGCATTATGATGGTGGAAAGCGGTGTGGATGTGGGGATTACATGCTACTGCCTTTCAGTTTAAACATTTTTTGTCAAGTTTCTTCTATACACCGTGTCCCAGAAAAAACGAAACCGGGTTTCATGGCAGAAATTTTATGTTATAATGAATAATTTCCTTGATGATATATATATGTCTGAAAAGCTATGTGTCTCTTCTTTTATTTGATATACAACTTATGGCACATAATTCACGCATGACTGAATTAGAACGATAGAAAGTGGTGTTACCAAAATTCAATTTGCGCGCAGAAATTGCAAGTTTGGGTGATGTTTTGGGGAGAGTTTTAAAAGTAGTAAACGTACTTATTTTGAAAAAGGACAGACACCGCATGAAAATTCATAATTTTATCTTTTATATGACACCTCATGATTAAAAAATAAATGATATATGCCAGATAACGAATACAATGAAAACATGCTTGATTCCAGCCCAAATGAGTAACTTTCCTGATATAGCCTGTTTCCTGATCCCCATGTTTGTGTAAATTCACTCATGCATCAAAGTCCATTGTCAGCTGCTAGTCAGGAAAGCTGAGCGACTTCTTACTCAACATTCACTCATTCGGGCAGAAATCAGGCATGTTTTCATTGTACTCGTTCTCTGGCATAAATCATTTATTTTTTTAGCATGAGGTGTCATGTAAAAGATAAAAATATGAACTTATATGTGGTGTTTGTCCTTTTTAAAAATAAGTACGTTTACAACTCTTAAAACTCACCCAAACTTCAAATTTATGCGTGCAAATTGAATATTGGTAACACCACTTTCCATTGTTCTAATTCAGTCATGCTTGAAGTATGTGCCATAAGTTGCACATCAAATGAAAGAAGAGACACAGAGCTTTCCAGGCATATATATATCATCAATTAAATTATTCATTATGACAGAAAATTTCTGCCATGAAACCCGGTTTCGTTTTTTCTGGGACACGGTGTATAGTCCGCCATGCACGATGATTAATTTGTTGTCCTCGGGGTCCCTTCGATCTGATGCTGATGATTAACAAATACGTTTTGATTAAAAACTAATGATGTCACCGTGGGTGCAAGCAACACGATACTCGGTTAATGAAGCGGGCAGAGCTCGGGCCAGGGGCGAACTATCAGATGGTGTGCTAGGTGCCTGAGATCACACTGGTTTACCTCGCAGACAATGATGAGAGTTGCCACTCGTCCCCTGGACATGGTCACGTCCTGAGGGTCAGACAGTGGATACATATCTGGACATATGTCTGCTTAATTACCATCGTTTATTGGCAAGGATGATTCGCGCACAACCTGCCCGCCGGTCAAAAATATCTCCGTCCGCACTGGTAAAATAATCGCCGCTTATCATCCACTATACCCGCGATCGTCGGCGTCCTGTTACATATCTTGTTGATTCAGATTTCTGTTGGAAAAATGAGAGAGATATGCAAGAATGGTTGGGGAAGAATTGAAATAGTCACAATTTATTGTAAAACGATCTATAATAATGATTCGATGAATCATCGGTAAGTAGAATTGAATGAAAATAATCCCAACGAATTGTCTGCAACTATTCTATACAATCGAGAACAAGTGTTACAACACGTTTACTTTCCTTCACAAGTGCCACCATTATGACACGCATAAGTTGAATAATATTAACTTTAAAAACTTATATTGTTTGCAAACAAAGACATAATTTCCAGTTACCATGGTTACGTGTGAAAATACTCATGACTATAAAACTGTGTTCTCTTTTTTGGAATTATTTGTTTGCAGGCAAGATTTGGTTGTAATAGAAGTTCAGTACACGCATTACATAAGCATGAAAGAAGTATATTTTTTAAGGTCTGACCT
>JBAMJV010003551.1:195000-207787 GCA_037951105.1 Echinarachnius parma
TATAATATACACCCGAATATATCTATCTCTCTCTCCCAAAATCGACCCACGTGGGCCATCACACTCGACATAACCCTGTAAGCAATTATTACATACAGTTTGCAATTAATATTCCAGTTTGCAAGAATCTTTAATAACACTGAAGGAGGCAGAAGAAAGAGAAGAATTAATGGGATGAAATTATTATTCCTTAATCCATAAACATTATCATTATATTACGCCCCGTTTAGTTTCCAGCGCACCATAAGCAATGATAAGTGAGCAACGTACGTCACAAAACTAATATGAAATGCTCAAGGTTGTATCATCTTTATTGATAATTTGTATTTGTAATTAATGTATAGATTATAACATTAATTCGTGTATTTAGTGCGAATAAGTTTACAAAACAATATAACTGTGTTCTTTGTGTCACGTTCCATTATAATTGTACCTTTCATTGGGCAGTTGATTGTATCTTTATATATGTTAAGAATTTACACATTGTAGAATAACAAATGTGAATGACTAAACATTATTTTATAGCAATTATTGTCAATATTTAACTGATAACTACAACTGACAATAAAATGCATTCCATTACATTTCATGTCATGTCAATATGAAATACATGGGATAAAGGGGGTGTTTCACAAAGATCCTAAGTTGAACTTAACTCTAAGTTGGACTTAGTATGGAAAGCCATTGGTTTCTTTAACATTGTAAAAGTCCATTTTCAAAGGAATAACAATGTTGATTCAAATCATTAATATTTTCTCTTATCAAGGGGATTTTATGTTCTTGATGCAACATTTATGAAAATGTAAAATTTTTGCTGTTGCTTTTGAATATATTCCAAGGCTACAAATGGCTTTCCATAATAGTTAGGTCATACTTAGAGTTAAGTTCAACTTAGGATCTTTGTGAAACACCCCTCAGGTCACGTAGGTTGGAACTGGTGGACTCGCTTGGTTTGGTTTGAAAGGGGTATTGTAATCAGGAAGCTGAAACAGTGATAACAAAAATCGGCGAACATTATCAAATTAAAACGCCCTTTCAATTTTCCAGCGCGATATCAACGTCACGAAGTTGCAACTAATATGAAACACACACACACATTGTTCAACCTTACATTACTCAACCGAGGTAGATACAAGATCATGGCTTGTTAAACAGTGTTTACCCGCTCTCCTTATTACAATATACATGTATCGAAATTATGAAACCACTCGTGCAGAAGCTAAACCGGAAGGGCGCGGTACGTGTTCTGTTATCCATGTTCTGTTGTGAGTTCACCCTTTTTTTAATTTAGCAATTATATCGGCCATTTATCCATATTCTCATGGGGATAAAAAGGGGACATGGTACTTACCATAAATTATTATACCCTTCTCACAACTAATATATAGTAGTATAGCTGCTGTTTGATCAACCTCCGCAACACGTAAACATAATTTGTGACGCCTTTTTGAGCAGGTTTCCGGTAATAGAGAGTAATTATGCGTGTCATTATACATTCATAATATTTTTGGATGATCGGGTATCCATTTGTAGTCTTTCCGTATCGAATACTAGTTATAGAATAATTATTAGCTGCTCTGCATCAAAATGTGGTTTAGATTAAAACTGACAAATTTGTAAGCTGCTCGAAGACATGTAAGATAATGAATAAACATAATGGTCCGGATTCACAAAGGAGGTTTGTACAAACCATGGTTTAAACCATGGTTTACATCTATGGAGTGCCATTTGTAAACTGATGGAGAAAGAATGTAAACTCCTTACTTGTTAACAATGTTGATGGTACACATTTACTAAATGCACCAAATACATGTTTGTCTTCTCAGATAGTGAAATTTGCTGGTTAGCAAGCACTAACAGTCATATCATTATAAATTATAAATTGTTTTACTTGTATACGAGCAGCACTCCATAGATGTAGACCATGGTTTAAACCATGGTTTGTACAAACCTCCTTTGTGAATTCGGGTCATTGAAGCTGTAGTTGTATTCCTTTTCTGCAACAATACACACATTTTCAGGAATATAAAACAAAACTTTAACAAAATAAAAAAATCTTCTTCTTGTTGACAAAATCGACTATAATTAATGTTCAACATATTATTCAATAATTTGAGATCCATCGATTAAAACATGTTTTGAGGTTTAATGTCAATTAGTGTATATATAATATTTTCAATACTTAATTTTTTTCTCCCATTATTGGCCAAAAAGGTTTGAGAATTATTCACAATTATACCAAAGATGAACAAATGTAATATGTGCATAATAAAGATTATCACATAATTCATACGAAAGTCAATGAACTTTGTTTGTGAAAATCGGGTGAGAAATGTCAGTTAAATGATTGAATGTTTTATTAATGTGTCGAGGGCATCCTGACGGGTTAGACAACATGCTGTTTTTCATCTTGTGAAATAAAACTTGAAATTATAACATAATTTTACTTGAACGATACATTAACACGGTGTGGAGAAAATGTATTTCGTCAATTATAAGAAATTATCAAACAATTATAAATGCGGAATTATAAAATAAAATGAGACATAAAGTTAGACATTTATTTTTTACAACAGATATGCGCGGTATCATTTTGTTCTGATTATGGAAGCGGATCATTGCACATGGATGGTTTGCATAGTCCCCCGACTTCGCAAACTAAATCGTACAATCCCTTGCTACCCCCCCCCCCCCCCCCCCCCCCCCCCACCTCACTACCAAACATTGTCCAAATCCACAAAACTTACTTAGAAATCTAGTGGTTCTCGCAAACCGTGTTGTATTCGTATTAGCAATCGAAGCATGGAACAGGTTTCGGTTTTTAGAATTCCTTTTAGTTAGAAAGATATTTACGAATGAAGTTTTCGGATTTATAATTATGCACTGGAAAGTTACAACAGTGTACAATGTCAGTGCAATGGGTAAGCGAATATCACTTTGCATTTTCGCTCATTTCTTGGTCATAATAGTCATAATAGTTAATTTTCACACATGAATCCGTGTACATAATGAGATCACATAAATACACATTTTATCAACCATTCGCCAGTGTTTGCACATATGGACAAAGTTACTAGATCCTTTAAAAAAAAAAAAATTCATTTACACTAACAACAAGCTCAACAAACACACATTCCTTCCCGATAATACGCATTTATCTGTTGACCGGAAACTAAACTTATCAGTGTATTCTTCGCAGATAACACGCACAATTGATTGACACCGTCATGACAGTTGCTTAGATTATTTAAAGATGTCCCCCTGGGCGTAGATCGCACTGCATTCTATACATCCAACAATTACTTTGGTTGTCCGTTTGATATTTTATTTAGTAATACCCCCATCCCTGGGACACATTGGCCAATGTGTGCCAACAGACGGCGCGATTTTAGAAATAGCAGAAGGGGTTGGTGGCATACTAGTAGTTCGTTCATAACATAATGTTATGTACTGCACTCTTTTAATTCCAAATTATTTCAAACATAATTATATAGGGAAACTGACCAGTATGGACATCCAGCACAAGGGCGTTCTAGCTCAGTTGGTAGAGCACGCAACCGGTCTAGCAATCCGGAGGTCTCGGGTTCAAATCCCGGGGAGACAATATTTTCTTTGCTTATTTTCATTTAGGCCTATATTCATTTATACAATGAAGCAAATAAACATGAGAACGCTTTTTAAATGTTTTCTGATTAAATAAAGATAACAGATAACATGCACTGATGAAAATGGCTTTCAATGAATGGACAATCACTAACACAATAGGAAAGAAACAATTCCTCATCAAGTCTGACTGTCGACCGACTGTTAAAGGGGTAGTTGAGTTCTGGTAAGGAGAGTACAGTTTTGGTGAAACTGAATTTTAGTAACCAAAACCTGCATCATTACATTACAAACTAATAGTTATAACTAGAAAGGAACACAAAATTACAAATGACGTAGTAAAGATCATGTTATCATTAAAAAAAAGAGCCGTTAAAACGTAAGAGGGCGCTCTCTAAACACTCATCGGTTTCAACCCTTTTGAATAAAATATTGTGCATGTGATGTTTTGTTGAAATAGTGATTAGATAGAGAATAACCAACAACTATTTAAATACCTATTTTGTAACTTTTGAAAAGAGAAAGCATTTGTTTGAATTTTTAACGGCTGGTTCAGAATTCTCTAATAAACCTGGGGCCCCAGCTTTATTACAAATTGTTATATTTATGGATATTTCAGCCGTCTCTGAACCGATTTTGATCAAACAAAGATGATTTTATTATTTAAATATTATGCTCTTTCAAATTTTACACTCAGTTTTTCATTACCTCACCAAAAAATAAGTAGTCTAGCGCCCTCTCTACCAAAACTCAACTATCCCTTTAAGCTTCTGAAAACGGACAGCATAAGTAGATTTGTATAAGTAAATGGGATTCGTTTATCTGTATTACTGTTTCATAGTACGGTATTAATGGTAATTCATAGTGCATTATTATTCTTAGCATTATAAGAACAATACCAGCTCCCTGGTAACATGGGTAGACGAAAGCATCAATAGTTCAACCTCATTTTTGTAGAAAACATCTATTATATTAATACGGTAAGCTTCAACCCCCGAAATGGTTCCCACTCGAGATATCCTCACCCCGAGGATTCGGCGATTTCCCGATCGTCGCGATCGAAGGATATACGTTTTGCGGAGGACAATAAGGCATTCCCGAGTCGCTCCCGCCCCGTGGTCGTCGTCGAGATCGAAAAAAAGGAAAGTCAGCAATGTCAATTGCCCGTTTAAGACGCCATCTAACGATTTACTCGCCGTAAAAGTATGTGTAAGAATATAATTGGAGTAGATAAAACAAATGGTTTTATCGATATATTATTTGTTTTTATCTACTCCAATTTATATTCTTACACATACTTTTACGGCGATAAATCCGTTAGTCAATGCCGGCGTCTTAAACGGGCAATTGACATTGCTGACTTTCCCCTTTTTTCCGATCTCGACGACGACCACGGGGCGGGGAGCGACTCGGGAATGCCTTATTGTCCTCCGCAAAACGTATATCCTTCGATCGCGACGATCGGGAAAATCGCCGAATCCTCGGGGTGAGGATATCTCGAGTGGGAACCATTTCGGGGAGGTTGAAGCTTACCGTATTAATATAATAGATAAACCATTTTAGATATAACACGTTGCGAAACTACCCAGGTTTTGATAAATATCAATATTTATATTACGCGGATGGTATGGTAATGATCGCTATTGCCGATTGGCATCGTGTTTGTAAGTGCATCGACGACAAAATGCGACAACTTCAATTTAGCTGCGGTTATACAACGCGCAATGGCTGTACAGCCGTGTATACACGTCGCGCAGTCATCTAATTACCCCACCGAACCGTAGTTTATTTGCATAGCTCACTGACCCTGCTGACCATCGTCTCTGGTCACTAACTTTCTCATTCGCCCTACCGTACACGATACTATAATTGCGCCAGCTGGTGGTAAGATGTTAGCAAGAACACGAACATAGTGTACTGTATCTAATTTAATACAAGCGGAACAAATTATCGGGGGGGGGGGGGGGGGGTAGAATGGATGGGGGAGGTATCTGCTCATGTAGTATGCAAATGCATGTATAGGCCTACGGCTACTATTCCTTTCAAGGGAATATATCATCGGGTTTCACAAGAATATAAACAAAGGTATACGCGGGAGAACTTAGTTTGGATATGAAACGTGTATAGGGACACGACGGGTTATGTGTCATACAGGCAATTGGAGCCGCGGGGAGGGGGGGGGGGGGGGGGAGCGGCGAAGCTACTTTATTAGCAAGAACACGAACATAGTGTATTGTATCTTAATACAAGCGGAACATATTATGGATCATATGAATTATGGGGGATAACTGAATAACTTGCGTGGGTACTAAACCATCATGATTTTGTTATGCATTGGCCGGATGTATCGAGCGGCGAAGCTACTTTATTAGCAAGAACACGAACATAGTGTATTGTATCTATTTTAATACAAGCGGAACAAATTATGGATCATATGAAATATGGGGGATAACTGAATAACTTTGCGTGGGTACTAAACCATCATGATTTTGTTATGCATTGGCCGGATGTATCGTTGGACGGGGCCCCGACGGGTTGTGGGGCGGGATTGAGTCTCCCGAGTCTATTTTGTCTTACTATTTAAATGATGACTGTGGGATATTTAGTAAAGTTTTAAAGTGTTGTTATGTCATCATCGTCTTTCTCTCTTAAAAACCCGCGGATTTCCGCGGGTACAGCTAGTATGTATAATAATACAACTCTATGGTTGATAACTTTTTTCCCGCTGTGCCTCTCAAGGCACGAAAGAGGGCGCTATATTGATTTCACAGATTTCACTCGTTGAGTTGGAACCATTACAGCTCAATAGTTTGAACAAAAATTACTTGCCGTTCCTATTTACCAAAAAAAAAGAAGCTCTTTGTGTGCTTCTTTGAGCATGCATTTCTGCATTTGAGTGTTTGTATTGATAATCTGAACAGCATACGTGTTGATACGATGTGTATGAACCAATAATATTTTTTTTTTTTTAATAAAACTTGAGTGGAACGACAAGTCCTAAAATAGGTTTTCCCGTCCATTTTAACACCGTTATCATTACATTTTTACAATTTCTCGTCCCGAGAAGCCGAGAATGTGCCAATGCCAACTTCAATTTCGTCTATTGTCGACCAATTTCACAAAAAGTCCATTCAATTTGTAATTTGTCACACATTATCGTCCAGTACAATTCAAATTCGTCAGTCACAGATGTGTTCTGCAACTGTGATTAACGAATTTGAATATTTTAATCGACGAAAATGCGTGACGAACGACTAAATTGATTGGACTTGATCTATTTAAATCCAATCTATAGCAACTATTCATTAGTTAGCAGACAATGTATCACCCTACATATTTAGGGAAAGCCCTTGTAAATCCAGGTACAAATGAGGATTAAATGGACAATTACTAGTGTGACACACACTCACACACTAACGCATTGACTTGCACACAGTTTCTCAATTTTTACAGAAGGTGGGTTTTGTAAACCAAATTATGCAATCTGCTTTTAAAATTATTAATTAATAATGATGACAATTTATGTGAATTATGCAACGCGACTACACCCAACAAAAATGTACTTTCTTCAGCTATATTCTGCTCCAAAATAAATATAATGAATTGCTTTTTTTATAATTTTATAATGCTTTTTGAACTATCCACAATCAAAAGTGACATGCGTGTATTTATCACCCAGTCGATTCATCCTTGTTAAAAACGGAAAGGGAAATGAAGAGGAAAAAGCACAAGAAACCAACTTTTAATGACTTGAATGAAAACTGTAGAGGGCGACATTACTCTGATAGATAATGAGACATTGAGGGTGTGCTACGTTTTGGAACACGAAATCATACTACTATATCATTTTTTTTTTAATTCGTATTAAAATCTTCGAATGACTCCTCGCACTACATAATTATCCTAACTTGATTTGAAAGGGATCTAGTAACTTTGTTGACATGAGCAAAAACTGATGAATGGTTGCTGAAATGTGTATTATTGTGATCTTGTATGACCACTAAGTAATGTGTGGAGATTTCACGTTAAATGGATGTTATATGGCCGAGTATTGAACAAAAATCCAAAGTAATATTCGCTTACTCATTGAACTTACTTGGTACAAAGTTGTAATTATCCAATAGATAATTATAAATCTAAACACTTCAACCATACATATCTTTTTAACGAAAGGGAATTACAAAAACAAACAAAAACACGTTCCATGCTTCTATTGGTAATACGAATACAACAAGGTATGAGAGAACCACTAGATTTCTAATGAAGTGTTCTAATGAACACCTAGTAGATTCATCCTTGTTTAAAAAAAGTAAAAGAAATCGAAACGGGAAAGGGGCCGTCACATATCCAAAACGGAGCCCGCCCGACTTCTCTGTGAGCTCAGCAGGGCATTTTCGCCAGGAATACGGCCGGTGTCTGCTCGATCACTGCGTTTTTTTTAGGTGTCGGCCGACGTTCGCAGGGCACCGAAACCTGCTCCCAATTCAGCGATTTTCGCCCGACTTATTTTGTTTACTGACGGGCGTCGGATTTCAGATCACTGATGTTCATAGGGTTCTCCCGAGACCCGTCCAATATGTGACAAGATAGGTTTCAAGCGAAAAATACGCTCGACTCCCTGGCGGGTATGCAATTCGGCGACTTTCTGGCGATCCACAAATTCGGCCGGAGACAGTTGTGACGCAGGCATAAACAACGCACAAGACACAAAATTAATGACTTCGACGCCAGAAGAGGGCGACATTTCTCTGATAGATACTGAGAAATTGAGGGGTGTGCTACGTTTTGGAGCACGAAACCATAATTATAATACTTGTTTGAATTCGTAGCTGCATCACTTCGGATGATCCCTCGCACTACTTCCTAAGTTGATTCTTATTCTTTGAGTTTCAAGGGATCTAGTAACTTTGTTGACAAGTGCAAAAAGTGATGAGTGATTAATAAAATGTGTATTGGTGTGATCTGATATGTCTACAAAGTAATGTGAGAACATTTTACGTTAATTTGATGTTTTTTTGGCCTAGAAATTAGCAAAAATGCAAAGTGATATTCCCTAACTCATTGCCCTTACTTTGTACACGGCTTACCTTATCCCGAATACAGTCTGAATACTTCAATCGAAAAAATCTTTTTAACGAAAGGGAATTTCTAAAAAAACGAAACATGTTCCATGCTTCTATTGGTAATACGAATACAACAAGTAATGAAGTTGTGTGGATTTAGACAATGTTACTAGATCCCTCACCTAGTAAAATTCATCCGTGTTTAAAAGGGAAAAGGAAATCGAAACAAGAAACAACGCACAAGACACAAATTAATGATTTCGATGCCAGTAGAGGGCGACATTTCTCTGATAGATACTGAGACATTGAGGGGTGTGCTACGTTTTGGAGCACGAAACCATAATTATAATACTTGTTTTAATTCGTAGCTGCATCACTTCGGATGATCCCTCGCACTACTGTCTATGTTGATTCTTATTCAGGTTTCGAATATAACTCTGCACGAACATTGAAAAAAGGTGTGTTCGGGAAGTATCGCCATCCAATGACATCGGTCGGATCACAGTGTAAACGTTGGCCGCAAATTTTGACAGTTAGTTGCCTGTTTCTCCACCACGTTCTAACCACCAGCCCTCCACTTTCCTATTTATTCGCTGATATTGCTGATCATTTCATTTGTTGGTATTTTTACTATAGGATTTCTCGGTTAATTTCGTAAGTTGGCCACACGAATTAATTTTGTGTGCATTCAATTTCGCCGATTTTGTCACCGTAGCTGTATTAATTTTGTAGTTCAAATTCGTTGTTTAGCATTTGAATTCATATAACGATCATTCGAAAACATTTTGTTTGCATTCGATTTAGAACGTGTTTCTATTTCGTAAAATTGTCATTCAATTCAAAGCGAGAAAATTCGTGATTACGTAATGCCGCCTTCCGTGAATTCCGTTGGCGAAATTGAATGCTAATATAGCGTGCTTTTTAAATTGAATGCTATAAGTGCTACATCACTTGAGCGAAGAGCTAATGAACGACAGTTTTTAGCCTTCAGCTTAATTTCGCGAATTTGAATGAACCGCTTCTCAATACGAATCAAAAGTTTACGAAATTGGCCGAAAAAATCTATATTAAACCAACTCTTAGTATCTTGGATTAAAAAGAAAACACATCATTACACTGTCAGCAACATTATGATTAATTTTCTAGGTGTGGGCAAAAGGTCTAGCGCCATCTAGCACAAACATGAGGGAATTGTTTCATTTGGGAGTAATGTCATGAAAGCTGACGTCACAGAGTCACACATACTCGTAGAGCTTTCCCGTAAGGTCCGGCGCAGACAGTGTCGACTCGACCCGATCCGACTGGTTTTCAACCTGATTAACTCAGTATGCGCTGCCTCAGGACTCCGGTTTTTGCAAGTCAAGTGCCAGTCGGAGGTCATTCGAGGCCGATTCAACACGTTGGTTCGGCTCCGACTTAGCGAAACTGACTCTAGCCTGACTGAAAACCAGTCGGATCGGGTCGAGTCGGCTCTGTCTGTGCCGGGCTTATGAGCCACGTATTTGCATTATTGTGGAATGAAACGGGGCTATTCGGTGACAGTTTCTCGGCTATTCCCTGGCAAAAAATGGCGATACATGACAAAACGTTGTAGAACTGTGTTTACTGCGACTTACGGAAAGGCAGAGCTGATGATAATAGCCTTCCCATGGCAAAATTTTGAAATTTTTGAATTATTTGCTCTGCCATCCTGTAAGTGGCACGAAAATCTGACACGTATTGTAACGTATCGTCACGTATTGCCACGGCTTAGCCATGACATTGCCACCGAATAGCTTAGTTTCATTGCAATCCACAAAAATGCCAATACGCGGCTAATACGGGAAGGCTTTTGAAGTTTGAAGTTTTATTAACAATAACAAATAATATCATTATGAACATCAAAAAATACATGCAAGACAAATTATTAAAATACGAACTGTAAACGATTACTTTATATTTATACAAAAGTTAAAATTGTTGTTAAAAGAGAACCAAACGTTAGCACAAGTGCTAGTCGAGATCGGTTCTCTCTATATTACATGTACATGTATCTAGTAATAAATATATATAATTATATAATAATTCTTAAAATTACATTGCATACATTCAAAATGAAAAGTATAACAAATGTAAAAGATAATTTATTTGTTTATCAAATAAATTGTGAGGGTCTTACGAAATGAAATTCTTATGTTTTTTTTCGTTGATCTTCTGGGGTAAGCTATTCCAAAGCTTTGGTCAGACAAAAGAAATTGAGAGTGTACCTTGTGTCGTCTTACAAATTGTCAAGCGTATAGCATTGAATATTCTTTCCCTCTTGTTTCATAAGTATGGTGTAAAATCTGACAGTATTCTACTAATGAGTGTGGTAAATTTCCTACGTACAAATGTTGAAACTGCAAATTCATGCAAACTAAAAACATCTAATATCCCCAATTGTTTAAACAGTGGTTTCGAGTGCTTTTCGGGTATATGTGACTGCATGGGGCATGAATATAAAAATTTTAAAAATGGTTGCCCGACCATAATTATTGTCTACGCGTTTAAACCGGCCTAATACAAAAGTCGATAGGCCATAGTAAATAATAACCCTCTCCGCCATGTCTACAATATCGCGAGCAACTTATTTAAATAAAAACAAACAAACATTCAAACAAGCACATCTATTTTCAAACACACTCTCTGTACCAAAACTCAACTATCCCTTTAAACATACAACGAGCATGCCCATACATTCACACCAACATAGGTAGATAAACAATTCCAACAAACACATACCGTTCGAACCGACATAAATACTCAAACAAACAAACAAACACATAGTACGTGTTGTCAAACAAATGTAATATTTTACAATAATAACGACACAAAGTTTAACAAATTGTATTATTTTGTTTCCCAGTGCTGATTCTGGATTGTGTATTGATATGATCAAATATCAAATATTGGAGTCACGTGATACGCCGAGGAATGATCAAGTATTAAAATACAACTTAAGTCGACATTTATTTTATAAGTTTCTGCGGTAAAAATCCTCATTCACAGCTTTTAGCTTTGACCTAATTCGCACACAATCCCAATAGTCTTGATATTTTAGAATTAGTCTTGATCACAGACGCAATTTTGGAAGTGTTGCCCTGACGAGACATGTATGGAACTTATATCTATATCACTATATCAGTAAAGCCTATGTCCCGGTTAGTAATATTAGAATGTCAATCAGCGCATGTGATTAAAGAGCGGTTGAGATAATTAGTCACAATTATAGGATTTTGAGAAATTACTTATTTTGTTTGAGGTGCGAGCGACTAGGATCCTAGACTACAGTACAGCGTAGGAAAAGAGAGCTCAATGATTAGGGACCATAACAATGGCGCTCTTTCGGGCGAAGGAGGGCGCTGGGACGGCACCACTTTAATTAATTGGTTTCAGGTTTCAGCTGAACTTTAAAACCCTGTTATGCGATACCCTTCCTGAAAATAATATACGTAATGGCCAGCGTCGGAAGCTCGGCATAAATTGAAAATATTTCTTGCTCTCGCGGAGGAGGAGAAATTATATAATATTATTTTGGCGTGATTTGGCAGCGCTCCTGCAACCTGTTTGCGTACGCATTGGTGTTTGTTCGTTTGTGTTTTTGTTTGTGTGCGTGTGTGTGTGTTGTGTGTGTGTGTGTGTGTGTGTGTGTTATGTATGTTTGTATGTATGTGTGTATGTATGTATGTAGGGATGTATGTAGGTATGTGTGTATTTATGAATATAGCTGTGTGTGTTGTGTGTGTGTGTGTGTGTGCGTGTGTGTGTGTGTGTGTGTGTGTGTGTGTGTGTGTGTGTGTGTGTGTGTTGTGTATATGTGTGTGTGGTGTGTGCGTGCGTGTGTGTGTGTGTGTGTGTGTGTGTGTGTGTGTGTGTGTGTGTGTGTGTGTGTGTGTGTGTGTGTGTGTGTGTGTGTGTGTGTGATGTGTGGTGTGTGTGTTGTGAGTATGTGTGTGTGTGTGGTGTGTGTGTGCGTGTGTGTTTGTGTGCTTCTGCGTGCGTGTGTATGTACATGTGTATGTTTTATGGCGTGGCGAACGATAAATCGAGGGATCGTACCTGTTTGATTAAAGACGTATAGCTAGCGGTAGAACGCGTAAATA